>JAULKK010000006.1:11747179-11770881 GCA_032355705.1 Rubia peregrina
CAAACCACTGACCTTGTGGCCACCCAGAAGATCATCCCGCGAGAGAATCTGCATCCCTCTTTCACCCATATGACTAAGCCTTATATGCCATAACTTAGTCATATCCTCATGGTGAACCTCTCACGATGCAACATTAGCCAAATCCATAACTGTAGAACCTTGTAGAAGATACAAAGTACCGTGCAGAAGACCTTTCAGAACCAGCTTAGAACCTTTGCAGACACTTAGAACCCCATCTTTCCCCCGAATAGACAAAACCATTTCTATCAAGCATACTAAGAGAAATTAAATTCTTCGTCATCGATGGAACGTGCCTAGCCTCGTTCAAAGTACAGAAACTACCACCATGTGTCATGATCTTGATTGATCATGTCCCAACTACCTCACAGACAGTACCGTTAGCCGTAGTAATGCCACCCTCTGCCTGCTTATAAGTCAAAACCACTCTCTCCTTGGACAAATGTTGTAGGATGTCCTAGAATCTAGGAACCACACATCGGAGTGATAGGTGAGTCCAGCAGAAACTAGAGCAATATCCTCTTCGGAATCAGCGTCTCCTTCTGCTAGAGCAGCAGAACCTGATTTGTTTCCTGATTGTCTCGTCATCAACTTCTTTGGATACTCATTTTTCCAGTGCCCCTTCTCCTTACAGTACCTACAGATATCACCGGCCTTGGGAACCTTTGGCTTCTTACCCCTTTTCTTCCCGCCATTTCCCTTTCCCTTATCGCAACTAGTAAACAAACCAGAGGCTTGATTATCTGTTCCTGAACTGCTAACACTATGATGCAACTCCCTGCTATGAAGAGAGGATCTAACTTCCTCCAAAGGCACAGAATCTTTCCCAACAATAAATTTCTGAACAAAATTCTCATATGAAAGCGGTAGAGAAACTAACAATATCAAAGCAGCATTCTCATCATCAATTTTCACATCTATAGTTCGCAATTCTAATAACAAAGTATTCAATTGCTCTAGATATCTCTGAGTTGCGTACCTTCCTGCATTCGGAGACCGAATAGATGTTGTTTTAGAAGCAATTTGTTCGTCAGAGACTTCGTCATGTACAAGCTCTCCAACTTCAACCACAGCTCCGCAGGGGTCCCTTGATCCGAGACCTCAGTGATGACTTCATCCGCGAGACACAACATAATCGTTGAATGCATCTTTTCTTCCAGACCCACCATGTCCGAACTGGCAACGACCGAGAAATCCTTCGTCAGCGGCGCCTACAACCCTTGTTGTTTTAATAAAGCTCGCATATTGATCTTCCATATACTGAAGTTGTTCCTCCCAATAAACTTGCCTACCTTCACATTCAGCACAACCATCTTTCTCCTCGATCAGATCTGAGATCCGATCACCCCAAATCTGATAAATCCAAAATCTGATAGACCCACCACGGATCTAACCAGAGGCTCTGATACCAGTTTGTTGTGCGGAATACCCAAGAAAGAACAAGCAAAGAAAATAAAGCGAAAGACAAAACAGTAAGAATTTACGTGGTTCACCAATTGGCTACATCCACGGCCGACCAAGATCGGATTCCACTAGATAGAAAGGCCAAAATTACATATTTCCTACTCTCTAACAATTCTATCTTTTAGAGTTACAATAAAAGGACGAGCCACTTTATATAGCCCTCTTCATCTTAAACCCTAACAGCTTTGGGCCCAAAAACATTTTGGTCCATACTAGAACAAGAGACAGAATGCCAATAACAGCCCAAATAGAGGACATGTTATATCGTCGGTCTCACATGATACGTATTCCGGGCATACCAATATCCTCCATCTCTGTCCCACTCTCCCTCAACCTCCCTACCCACAGTCTCTCAATTCACGATCCTCTTGTTGGGATTTCTCCTCTACTTTCAAAAATGGTTGATGAATGGATACTCGGGAGCCTTAAGGATCACTCATGAATGAGAAACTCAAGATTTTAGTTCATGAATGAAAAACTCAACAGTTGATTCATGAATTGAGAAATTCAAGAGTGTGGTTCACAAATAGGGAAACATGAGTTTTAAAAAAAATAGTCGTTTTCATTCTCATTAACTGCAAGATCATTACATATTTATGCCAGGTTTAGGTCGCACAACCCCTAGCTAACTATAACTAATATGTTAGAACCTTCTAAACTCTTTGAGCTCACACACTGTGGGGTGACCTTCCCACAAATGGACCTATCACTAGGTTCATGTGCCATATTGGCAATCTCTGTAACTCGAGCGTGCCTTCAATCTTCATCATCACCGGATTGCTTCAGCTCTATAGTTTTGAGAGGCTGTTGTTGGATTTCTCCAATCTGCGGTAAAAGGTGTTCTTTGAAAGAGTCAAGAGCAGGTCCGTTTTGGTTTTGAGCAGTCTGGTAGTGCATGTCTCCATATTATTTAGTGTTGGTCAGATTCATCCTCACCGGGTTGCCACAACTTCGTGGTTCTGATTTGGAGAACCTTTTTGAATGTTGTCGTTGGATTTCTCCAATCAGCGCAGCGGGATATAGTCCAAATCTCACTGGAGTAGCTAGAGTACCAAACATAAAAAACAAGCTAAAGCATTTAACCTAAACCTTAACATAATTCAGGGAAGTCATGCCACAACGCAAGTCTACTCTAGCCCAGAAGCATGCATCACCTTAGGAGTATTAATCTCCGGACTTGCTATAGATGCGGTACTACAGTTAGTGGAAATTCTGTTGTGCGTCAGAAACTCTGTTCGACGACTACGTATTACTATAGAAAGACCCCATATTTCTCAATGGGCCAGACTATATACCTTCCACCATGGGATAACTTATTTTAACCGTTGCCCGTAATCTAACACCACTATGACCAAATCATCAACTGTTTCTAATCAACTCTCCATCATAGTCACCACGAAGCTGTCGTGGCTACAATCGACCAGAGCGAATTTTTTTGAGCTACAAGAAAACATGTTGGGTGGTGATGGATTTTAGGGATGAGTAAAAGTAGAGATTACGCTGGATATGCTTTAGGCCAGAATTTCAGGTAGGGCCCAAGGTGGGGGACACCAAAAACCTCCTTGCACCACTTCACCGATATTAACAGTAACGTCACTGACTGCTGTTGACTACCGGGATCGTTGACAGTTGACCATTGATTGACCTTTAAACATTGACCTCCGGAGACCGTTAACTCGAATGCCGGTGATCGTTGACTTTGCCAAAAGTATGAACATCGGACCAATGGTGAGAAGAGCTGTCGGAGCATATGTGGTGTTGCCAGAAATCAGGCCGGAAACTAGCCAAGCTCCAGAAAAAGCCACCGTCCACCCAGATCTGCATCTTTGTTAGCCAGATTCTTCATTTCATTCGCCGGAGTTGCGCTCATTAAAACCTGCTACTTCTCCAGCTATCCTTAGTGAGAAAGGGATCGTCGGGACTCAACAAAACTATACCTCTCTAGCCAGAAAATTCATCTTTTGTTGGTCATTGATAGAATAACTCAATGACGGTGCCCGTGAGCTCCGTTGCCTGCGTTCGGTGCCTTGTTGCTCAGCTCAGCTCTCCACCACATGTTTCTTCCTTTTTCAGTGGTGCCGGGAGAAACACCATGGCTGTTCGTCCCAACAACCGGGGGTTACGTTGGATGACGATATTTGTTGGTGCGGAAAGGAGACCCCCCGACCTCAGATCTATGCCTAAGGAAGGAAAACTAGAAAGGAAAGAACAAAACACATAAAATATGGGGGAGGGGGGCTTCCAGACCTCTAGTGGCTAGCGGCGCCCCCCCTCAAACTAGGTTGAGTAAGGAGTGTGTTGGGAGATTTTTTTTCCAGAGAGAGATGTTCTTTATATTTTTCAAACCCTTGCGTCCATCATCCGCCGTCACTGTTCCGTCGTTTACCGGCTGTTGAATCCGCCCTTCGTCGGCTGCTCAACACAGCATTCACCATTCACCGTCAACATTCATCTGCAAATCGGCTATCCAGCCTCGAAACCGTTCGTCCGTAATTTCGGTCCCTCGGTTTTTGAGATTTGCAAAAACCGATAGAAAACCTTGAAGCCGCTGCTACCAAATGGATTTGAATTCTCCGTCGAGTAGGCCGGGGAATCAAGGAGCGTCGAATACTCGGCATGGCAGCACCGGAATGAATTCGGATTGATGCAACAACATTAGGAATGGATTCTCCATCGATGCCTTCTACACTTTCCAGCGATTCGCCATGATTCACAGTGATTTGATGCCTTCTACACTTACTAGAAATTTGCGGTGCTCCAAAACAGTTTCGACAACCCCCTGCGCAACTGGTTGCAGCGTAGGTAGAAGCTGCGTCGTCGTTAGAGTATGATTTGTAGAATTCGGCGGAGGGGAAGGATCAGGCGGGCGACAGTGATGGATAATATTGGGTCAATAAACCTAAACTGTTCATCATCGTCAAATCCAGTAAAGGAAATAATAGATATGAAGAGAAACTCGAGGAACAGAATGATGCGGAAAATGCAGCAGTAGAAGCCCCACTGGAAGGCTTTTCATGGCTTTGTTGTTTTCCATGTTGTGGGGATCACCGGCCACAGAGAATCCACCATTGGAAGAATCTGGTAACAAACCCGAGGCCGATGATGGCAAAAAGATCGATGATACCGGTGATGGTAAGAAATCAGATGATCATATTGCAGAAAGTAAAAGCAAGACATGCTTGAATGGTAAGGACGAGTTTAGTTTTAGCTGACTTACATTAGATGCATGAGAATTAGACAAATTTTTAGTTGTTAGTGTACATTGTCTCACCAATCGTGATGCTAACACAATTTTTGTACTTCTATTTGGGTAAATCTGTGTTTTTTCTATATATATAAAAATACTTTAGAACATCAAATGACGTTAATTAAAATTATATATATAACACTCTAATTCCAACATCAAATGAAAATAAATAAACATCAAATAGAAAATATCAAAATAAAACACTAAATATATATATATATATATATATATTAAATTTTAAATAAATAAATAAATAAATAATAAATAAATATCTAATGTAAATATTAAAAACATCAATATTAAAATTTGAAAGATCAATTCCCAAAATTAAATCATAAAAAATAAGTCAAATAAATATCTAATATTCAAAATAAGAAACATCAATATCAGTTTTAAAATAATATGCTGAAAAGTTAGCACATCAATTAAAAAGAAAATATCTCAAACAAGTGTTGAAAATAACACTCTACTTGTTGTTGCATTTGAAATAACTTCTTTGACGTTCCACTTCAATCCACTGATGTTATTATTATTTTTACATGATACTTTACAGATGTAAGATGATACGTGTCACTTTATGTATATCACAGATGAACAGGACATAAAACATTAAACACTAATGACACAAAATTGAATGAATTGAATGAATCATCACTGGCACAACAAAATTAACATATAAAATTGGAAACTTTTAACTTAAGCTTTACGTTCGCCAGTGAAATGTCAATCGCCATAACTATTGAACCATTAAACATTATTCATTACAAAAGAGTTCAAATGCCCTAAATCTCGCTAACAAAAATTGAAAAATTCCATATCAACCTAAACCATCAACAACAATCAAGCACCTCAACACTAACAATCAACCATCATAACTGAAAATTCGTGTCAAAAAATACATCATAGTTAATCAAATTCTATTTTTTCTATGACTTATTTTCCTTCGCCGCTGGTTTTTTCATAGACTTGCCTTCTGCTGCTGGTTTTGAAAAGGATGACTCTCATACTCCATCAACGCACAGATCAAATGTCGACTACGGTCCTCTGTATAAGGGAACACCTTCAGGAGCATGATTCCTCATAACATTTTTTCATTATCTCATCAATGACATCGTGGAGCTCTGGATTGGAAAGTATTCATGTGAAATAAACATAAAAAATTACATACAGCAATTAAAACATCAATATCTGAAATTAAAACATCACAATAGCACACATAACACCACTGACAACTCCATTGAGAAACATCAAATACAGTATTTTAAAAAATCAATATCAAAATTTAAAAATATCAACAGTACACACTAAAGTATCAAAAGAATAAAATTGAACATCAATTGCATACTTAAATATGAAAACACCACAAGTATCAAACACTAAAATTATAACATTACACCAACACACATAACAATACTTAGAACTTAAACATGAAAGATCAAAGATAGAACTTGAAACATCAATAACAATATCTAAAAAATCACAGCTAAAAACAAGAAAATTTACAGTTCCTACTTCATTCTCAATTGCAGCAACAGTGGACAAGTGTTCTTAGACATCTAAGAAACAGTAAGAACACCACAAAAATAGTACAAATACTTAAACATCAAATAAAAAATTCAAAAAACACATCAAAATTCAAATAGTTAAACATCAAATAAAAACATTAAAAACACAAGTTAAAATATTTAAACATTAAATAAAATAATAAAATACGCATGAAATGATAATAGTTTAAGATTATATTAATGCAATAAAAATATATTGAATTAAAATAATTAACTATCAAATAAAAGCACACACAAATTTTTAAATATTAAAGTACACACCAAATTGTGACACTAATATTGAAAAAAATAAACATCAGTATTAAAATCTAAAAATACTAATTCATACTATTAAAATCTCAAGGCAAATATTGAACTAAAATACACATAAATTTTAAAACGTCAAGGTGTGCTCTACAATGCGATACTGACATTGGGAAAAAAATAACATCAATGTTAAACCAATTCACACTATTCATTAGATGAAATAAAAATATAATATAAAAATAAGAAAAATCAATATTAAATTATAAAATGTCAAGTTGAAAAAATAACACATCATTAAAATGAAAGTATAAATAAAAATTAAAAAATAAAACTGAAATGTAAAATATTTCAAACTAGCTTCAAAATAAGTAAAATGTGAAAACTTTAACATATAAACACAAGATCTACATTAAAAGATCCAGATTTAACTATAAAACACATGATTTTAGTAAGGAAAGAAGATTTTTGGTATAACATCACAAGGATTGATTGAAACATCAAGTCTGGTTATAAAAAAGGGCGCTTTGCGCGGAAATGGAGAGTAAAATTGACCCGCGAGATTTTTTGACTCGGATTCTTGACCCGCGAGATTCTTATGGCCCAGAATCATTAATTTCCCAATTATTTATGTCCAGCACCTCCCATAAAGTGGTATTTGCACCCAAATCCCTCATTCCTCTCTCAAACTTTCTTAATTAAACTTCGTAATTTTATATATTAATTCTTGATCTCGCTGTGAGACGGGGTCGCACAAGACTTTTTCATTTTATAATCCATTTGCATTAGTTTTGTAAATTCAATTTTATTATATGCATATTAGTTCCAAAGTTATCTTTCAACTTCTTTTTTGGGAGAAATGACTTATCCTGATGGAAAAATATTCAAAATCTAAAACAGAAGAGAAAACCAGTGAAAATAATATACTCCCTCCGTTTCTTTAACAATGACTCTTTTTTTTTTACATTTTCTGAAGGCATGTTTGACCACCGATAACTTTAGTTTTGTCTAATAACAAACGATGAAATTTTACTTCTCAGAAACTACACGTTACGGAGAATACATCGTCATCTCACATGGTGTCTATTATTATATATAACAAAGTTATCGATGGTCAAACATTGCACGGAAAAACTAGTGGTCAAATGGTGTCATTGTTAGATAGGCGGAGGGAGTATACTACATAGAAGATAAGACAGAATATAGCAGAATATATTTACAAAAATATCTCCTACTTTCCCCATGCCCAACTTGCCAAGTAGACTCTGAAATGCTTATTGTCCAAGTGCTTCTGTAAACAAATCCGCTGGTTGACTGGAAGTACGAGGATGATGAGTAAACAAATCCGCTGGTTGACTGGAAGTACGAAGATGATGAGTGACAGCTTCACCTGATTGGATTTGATCATGAACAAAATGACAGTCGATCTCTATTTGCTTGGTTCTCTCATGAAACATAAGGTTGGTTACAATATGAAATGTTGCTTGTTGTCACAGCACAAACACATATGAGATGAGTGACAAATTCCCAACGATCGTAGAAAAGATTTAAGCCACAACAATTCACAACAAGCAACTAACATAACTCGGTACTTAGCTTTCGTCGAGCAATGAGAAATAGTCAGTTGTTTCTTCATCTTCCAAGAAATCAGAGATTCACCAATTATCACAAAGTATCCAGTTAAAGATCGTCGAGTGATTGGACAAGCTGCCAAATCAAAATCACAAAATGCAGTAAGGTGAAGTGAACTCTTAGCCGAGAGAATCAAACCATAACCAGGATGATTCTTAAGATAGTGCAAAACACGCATAGCACTTTGCCAATGTGCGAAACGTGGATTCTCCATAAACCGTGCCACTGTGTGTACTGGATAACTAAGCTTCGGGTGAGTGATGATAAGATAAATGAGTTTGTCAACCAGGCGGCGATACTGCGATGGATCGTCAAAAGCAAGACCATTTACTCGTGTCAAATTGTGCTACTGCTCTATAGGAAAGTCCGTGGGTTTACTCACCAATAATAATCAGTATTTGACAAAAATATCTCCTACACAGTAGAGCCACGATGTTTTATTATAAAATAAATTAATGAGTCATGACATCGTTGAGTTACAATGTAGTACACTACTGGTATGAATTTGTTATTACTAATCTTAATCTATTTTTGCTAATTTAAACTTATTATTACTTATATGAATTTAATTTTATTAATATATATTTTTAAAACATAAAATTTGTTTTTCTGATATGACCTTATTTTACAGTTAATTTTATAAAATAATAATAATCATAAATAATTAGAATCACTAATAATAATAATAGAAACAACACAATAATCATAATTTTATAATAGATAATAACATAATAATAAGCATGCTATTGAACTGTATTGGACTGGTCCGAAATAATCTTAAGTGAATTGGATTAAACAAGATTAGATTAGATTAGATTGAATTGAATAAATTAGTTATAAATAATTCGAGATATATACAATTAAAATAAAAACATTATACTATGTGCAATTAGAATTCAAACAAGACAAAATTTTAGGAAAGACGGGCTTCATTAGAATAATAAAAAGCAAAAAATTTTGTTGCAATATCAAAAATTTATTATACAACATGCAATAGTTATAAGTTTTATGACCAATCCAAAAAATTTATCTTCGTTTTTTCTAATTTGCAGTTTAAACCTTTGTCATTCCATGACTATGGAAATGCCGTCTTTCAAGAGACGAACTCTTAAAACAGTGCCATACATGGTTTCTAAATTTTTATAGATATATTAGCAATAATTATTAAAAGAGAAAGTGCTAAAATAACCTTATATTTTACACGAAAAAACTTGTATAATTAGAAAGTGCTAAAATAACCATAAGTTTCCATTGAAAGTGTTGAAACAACCATGCGAACGTTGACTGTGGAAAATGTGGCATTCATCGTCCAAAAAATGACCAAAGTGGGCCCACTAAGTTCTTATAAAAATTGAATGATTTTACCCTAATTAGGCTAGATAAGTACTTTCTAGAAAAACATACGGTTCAATCATTACATTTAAAAAACACAAGGTTATATCATTTCGTTTGAAAAATATATAAGGTCAAATTAGAATGTTTTAAGAAAATAAAAAATTTATATCAGTATAATTTTTTAAAAACATAATGTTGGATCAGTAATTAATACAAAACTTCAATAAAAATAAAATATTCCACATTAGCTACGCTAATTTGATAGATATGCATTAGAGAGATAGTGTACACGAGATCTAATTTATCTTGCAACAATCAAATACACATCCAAAATTATATGAGACCAAACCTTTTTTACGTACTCTAACTTGATACCGAAAAATGAACAATTTTCCCGTGTATTTATTGAAAGAAAGCAGAGCTTAGAATTTTCTGTGTATTTTTGTGCAGGAGAATTTTATTGTTCAGCATCCTTAACTTTCGTTAATAAATGCCAATATACTGGAGTATTTAACTGGAGTTGTTATATGACATCGAAAATGCGCCGCTATCAACCTTCAGGTTTGCTCTTCTAATCAGCGAGGATGATCCAAGTGCCAAGCTCTTATCGTGCTGGAAGACGAAGTTTTTTTGTTCAATTTTGGCGGAGAAGAATCAGAGAAAGGAGGAAGACACAAGGGAGTGAAGAAGAAGAAAAAATGGGGGTAAAATGGTCATCAAAATATCAGTGTTTGAACATAGGGGTATTTTAGTCATTTTGGGAATGGCCAACGCCTGATTTCCCACGGAGAACACCGACATATTTACTTGAGCACTTTCATCAATAACCTTAAAATTGCGTTGCTATTTTCGAACTGTCCAGGCTTATTTAAAAACTTTCACATGATTATTTTAACTCTTTTTGCTCTAATAATAACAATAAGGTGTGGTAATTTAAACTTATTTGTACTGATGCGGTGTTACCGCAAATGGTCCACAATGGTGGGCTTGGTGTGCCTGTGAAATTGCTGGATACACAACAAAGAAAGTGGGAAAAGGGGCAAGCTAAAATGGCTACGCATAGTAGAGGGTGTAGCGAAATGGAATCAGTGTGTGTGACATCTTTTTCTTTGCTTCTCCCCTGCCTGGCAGCGACCCATGCTTTCCCCAAGCAATGTCTTTACCTTTCCGTGGCGATATAATCGATGGCTGTTACTGTGCGACTCTGTCTCTGCTTCGGTACTTGCTTAGGTTTACTGCAACGCCCTAGTGGCTGTACAGTACCACTACTCGGTGCACCCAAACTGACCAATACTACTCCTTCTGTTTTTTCTATTTATGACACTATAGGTTTAGGTGCTTTGATTTAGATGGGAAAAAAAGAATGGATGAAATTGAAGGTAGAAAGTAAAAAGTAGAATGAGTGGATGAAACTGAAGGAATCTTTCCAAAAATGGAAAGAGTGTCAAATAAAAGAAAACAGTCATTTATAGTAAGTGTGTCATAAATAACCAAACAGAGGGAGTACATTGCTCTCTTCGAATCTCATCAGTATTCTTTCTTGCACTACCATTATTTTCTTCCTCCACGATTGTTTATGCATACTGATGTGGTAGTGGTAGTGGTAGTGGTAGTGGTAGTGGTAGCGGAAGTGGGAGATTGAAATAATTTGGTCAAATTTCAAATCTGATACTCTCTCGGTCCCAACTCAAATTGCACCGAATTTTTTTACGCTCATAGAAAAACTTGTCCAATCGTTAATATGTCTAACTACGTATAATAACGGTAAACAAAAAGTTACTTATGATAATTTAGTTGTTATGACGAATCCAACAATATCACATACAATAATATTTATGCTTATATATCTACTCAAATATGCGATCAAAATTTAATAGAAAATAGTCTCAAATAGTAAGTGCACAGTTTGAATTGGGACGAAAGGAGTAAAGAAATATAAACATTTGGTTGAGACAAATGAAAATAGGAACCTTACTCACGGACAAGGGAGTAATTTTGAGGCCACACTTGCAACACTTAAACTACTACTATCACACATTCACACTCCCTTTGATTTCTTATGTTTGTCATGGTAATTTTTAATGACGTTTTTTAGGCATGTTGAATTGTGTGGTGATAATTGAACGTTAGAGTAAAAATAATAATGAGTGGATGAGAATGATTTGTTATTTGTCATAAAATCAAGTGTAAAATGTTAATCGGACAAACTAAAATGTAAAGTGTGTCAAATATAAGGAATTGAGTGTGGGGAAGTATATTGGAGTAGTAGCTTTTAGGGGTGGCAAAATAGACTCATAACTCACGGGTCAACCGAGCTGTCTATTGTTAAACCTGTGTGGGTATGAGTAAAATGAATAGTGAGTTAAATGGGTAATAGATCAAATGAGTAGTTAAAAACATGGGTTGGGCGGGTTGGGCGGGTTAAGTTTGTGGGTTGACCACGGATTTACCCGTATGGGTTGAAACCCGCATATTTACCCATATGAGTTGGTATATAAACTCACATGGGTTGGTACATAACCTATATGGGTTCATATGTGGGTTGAAACCAGCGAGTTTATCAATTTTTGACCCGTGAGTTAAATGATATTCAACTCGCAGGTTGAGCGGGTTTCAACCCTACCCACTTTGACCCTACCCATTTTTGACCCACTATAAAATGGGTTGAAATGAGTGATACCCATATTTTTTATATACTCATTTTACCCAACGCACATTTGACCCGTCCCCCCATTTGCCACCCCTAGTAGTTCCTTTAGCCCCTTGATCATCAATGGTTTTATTCGATGTGTTTTCTTAATAATGACATACTTACTTTTGATTCTCTAAGATTTAGAGGGGATTAAATTTATACAAAACCATAATATGAGTGGATATGAATTCAGTTTTTGTTATAATGGGAAATATATCAGTACAATACTTAGAATAAAAATACTAGTAAAATGAAAGAAAACAGTTCTACTGACAATATGACCTTGGTTTTTTTAAAATTACCAAAATAACCTCAACTTGGCCTAAACATCCAGTCAACACTGGTGAATGTCGGCCAATATTGAATTGACCAAAAACCTCTCAAATTCAATTGAGTAAAGTGCATTCATTCTCCACAGTTTCTTGTTTAGTGCACATATACCCTCAAATTTTCAAAAGTGCACATATACCCTAGTTCCGGTTATAGGGGCATATATGTGCACTTTTTAAATTTTGGGAAGGGTATATGTGAACTTTCAAAAAATTGGGGGCATGTGTGTGCTAAACAAATAACTCGAGGGTATGAATGCACTTTACTCAATTTAATTTGATAAAAAGGGGAAAAGGCGCTCTTGTAAGTCTCTGCTCATTCATACAATATGACTCTGGATTTTTAAAAAAAAAAATGAAATACCCCAAGTTGACCTAAACCCACCGTCAACACTAGTTAAGCCCACCCAGTGTAAAATGGTCTAAAAACCTTCAAATTATATGTTAATTCTTTTTTGAAAAAATGATTGTCATTTTTCTTGTGATTTTTTTTTCTTTAGAGCACTCGAGAGAATCATTTAATACAATTGAGTTCAAATTGCCCATCATTTTTTAAATAAAAAAAGCTGGAGAGGGATAGCTCAACAAGCTATGAGATACAAATTATTTTAAACAAGAGAGAAGTAGACGCTGACTCGACCAACGTAACACAAGTCCAGGATAAAGTTGCCAAACAAACAAAATTATTTTCATCATTTAGTTTCTTAGGCCAAAGAGTAGTGATAGTTATAGACATTTACATCGGCCATAGTTATATTAGCACTTCCGAAAAACTTACATGTTGGTCAAATGTTACATGCGCACTTTTCAAAAACTTTTGTTCAACTTTCTCGACACGTTTAACATGTATTTTCTAAATACCAAATAAACACAAGTAGTTATTATATATTAATAAAAAATTGAAAGTATTGATAATTAAGCATGTCTTAAAGCCATGATAAAAAAGTGAGAAGTAAATTCTGGGAAGGAGGAGGAAGAGGTTATTTTGAAAGGTTATAAGAAAATGAAACTGACACATACTCCCCCCGTCCCACTCTAAATTGCTTATTTATTTTTTGAGAGTCAAACATTGCAAACTTTGACTCTAAATATAAATTAATATATAAATAATAAATATATCATGTGAGATATTGTTAAATTTGTCTTAACATTTATTTTTTAAATATCAATTTTTAATGCAACATTATTATATGTAACTAGAGAGATTTATGGTCAAACATGCTCATTGAAAACCGTGAAAAAGTAAATAAGCAATTTAAAGTGGGACGGAGGGAGTACTATGTAAAGAAGGACATCGGTCTATTGGCTCAATTAATTGTGGTTGCATGTACACAAGCACATCACTGCAATAGGTTCATTACAGAGATTCCAGTCTAAATCAATTTTCTAATAGGAAGAGTAAGACTAATATATTAGTCAATTTATCTCTCCACTCTTATTACTGATGATGCGTGTTTAACCGCGATCGTGATAGCCGAACGTTGCTTCATAACGCTTCTCCTATAAACAAACTCTTTCGGGGAAGAAACTCCAATGGTAAAGTCATATCAAAAGTGTTTAATCTGAGTGTTGAGAATGGAATGAACAGGGTGAAAGAATACTTCGATATTTATAAGGGTTGGTGTAGGGAGATCACTCAATCATACTAGGATGAATATTTATTTTATTTGCAGGAATAGTTGTCTTACCATGATAAAGTTCCCATATATTTGATGTACCATAACCGATGAAGGAAATCTCGTACGAGTATATTCGGACCCGGAGATTTTTTGCATAGTGATTGGGTTTCGCCCCAAGAGAAAATGTGATATGCCCAAAATTAGTGGTCGAGCGCTCGGCCTAAGGTGGAGTTTCGACTCCGAACCTTATCAATAGTTCCCGATAGAACCAGAGGTTTGAAAATTTCACAAGGACCACCAGTTCTCTCATATTGGAGTGCCCGAAGATTGTGTGTCGTGGATGTTCTTAGATCTTCCTTTCTCAAGATGGTTATAGATCCTATGAACAGTTTTTGGCGCATTTTTGCATTATTTTTAGGCCCTAATGTGTGTAGTAATGAAGTTGTCCCGTGTAATGAATATGTTATCAGAGAGTTGGCGGGAACACAAGTGTACATTGTCCTCGGGATTTTATTGTTTCCAATAAGAAAGACGATCATCCATGGTTAACCTACACACATTCAATAAGAAAGTTTGGAGATCCACAAGAGAAGAGATTAGAAGAACAAGGAAAATGTAACTTGATTGTTCCATTCTTTTACCATGTATTCAATTTTCATCATTACGTCATTCTTCGTTCCCTTCCTCACATAGGGTACAAGAGAAGAGAAAAAGAGAGGAATGCAGGCTTGAACATAATTTCGCATAGGAAGAGTCATGTGGACTATGGATTGACGGCCCTAGAGGTTGTTCATGAGCTGTTTGAAAAGGATGTCCAAATTGCAATGAGTAGAGGGATACGTGGGGATGAGGAAAGGACGCCGGTCATACCAATCAATGTGGATGAAATAGAGTGGTGTAATCTTTTCCTTAAAAGAGAAGAGAAAAATAGAATTGTAAGGTTGAACATAATTCTGCATTACAAAAGTCGCTTGGGCTATGAATTGGCTGCCCCAGACTTTGTCCGGGAGCAAGTTTGAAAGGGATATCCAAATTGCAATAGAGAGAGGGATAATCCAAGATGAGACAAGGGCATCGGTTATACCAATGGATGTGGATGAAATATAGTGGTGTGATCTTTTCCTTGAAGGCCGACCAAACAATAAAGATGGATATGACAAAGAGTAAGTGATCCAACTTGCAAACATAGTGGTGAATGGTTTGGTAAATGTTATAGTATGAATTATACATGTTATTATAGTTTACTATGTTGTTTTAATTATTATATAGGTTAAAAGATGATCGTCGGGATGGACGATTCATGATTTCATGTAAGAACAACATTCTCAGCAAGGCGTCCAAAAAATTAGACCACCTGGATGGGTTAGAGGAGTGGATGTCAGGTAAAGATTGATTACTTCCGGAGAAGCCTCAGACAAAGGGACAAGAAATTATTTATTGCCCCCTACATTGAGAGGTAATGTTAGAATTCTCTAAAACAATGAAGTTATGCAAGTACTTTTCTATATAAAAATCGATATCTTTGAAATATTTGTAACACAATATATACCACATATGTTGGGACCATTGTAGATCACTCTCCATTGTACCTGAAGTCAAGTGTGTTTACTGGATGGATCCGTTGCACTTTGAACCCTCCGCATCGTTCCTGAATATTTTGGAAATTGCATTTCATGAAAGTGATGGTACAAATCCTAAAAAAATAGACATCGTTCAAATCAAGTGCATTTCTAAAAAAAATTACTTCCCTAACCATTGATCATGCATGTATGTTCGATTCGATTCAATTCAATTCAATTTCAATTGTTA
Source organism: Rubia peregrina (assembly GCA_032355705.1). Classification (NCBI taxonomy): domain Eukaryota; kingdom Viridiplantae; phylum Streptophyta; class Magnoliopsida; order Gentianales; family Rubiaceae; genus Rubia; species Rubia peregrina. Next base: position 11,763,133 of record JAULKK010000006.1, read on the forward strand.
TTAATTAATCAGTACAAAAAACAAACAAATCGTGGGAATGTGGATATTACATCAGGTTACACAGGAGGAGTGCGTCAAGGGTGTACGGTTGGATTACTATTCCATTTTTAATTGAAAATTTTTATATAAATTTTTTTATTGGTTTCTAACAATAATTTCATATTGGTTTATGGCCTCAAGATTTTCCACAAAAACTTCAAGCCAGACTAAAAAAAATTGCTTGGCAATGCATCATCTACATGCCCGCTCCTCGGCTCTTGGAACTCCTAACAAAGTGGTATAATGCAAAACTCCATATGCATGACATGTATTGTGCGGAATACCTACTATGTGATCTCTATTCCAACCTCACACACATGCACTCTCTCTCTCTCAATATATATATATATATATTATAAATTCTTCCATAGATTATTTTTGTACACAAAACATGTCATGTAATGTAAGATGCCTATTCTGTGATTCACGACTAATTTCAGCCCAATTATTGAATGAAATAGGCATGTGACTATATCATCCTAACAAGTTCCGATTCCAAGTTTTTAGATTATCGGAACCTTGTTCTCCTGATGATGTACCAGAGTTGGAACCTAAGGGCTTGGCGGAATTCCAACTCCGGAACCTATAAATGCATGAAATCAAAGTGATTGCGTCAACAAACATAAGAGGAACTGAAATTTTCCCCGAGAATGGAAATAAGAAGATTATATATAGGTTCTTCGGAACCTATAGTAAAAATTAAAATAAAATAAAATCTATGTATGAACCTTAAGACATGGTTGCAAAACCGGAACTCTGATCAGGTTCGAATTTGGAACCAGTTTGAGGAGTAGGTACGAGATGAAGAGGTGCCGAATTCGAAACCCAACAAAGGTGCTTCTATTGTCCAGACAAATGCGGCGAAAAATCGCCATTGATTGAGCTCAAATAAAAGTAATTTTTGGAACCGCCTTTCATCATGGACGATCGAAGGCAAAGTTAGGGAAGTCGCCAGTAAAATGACATCTCTAATTTGAGAACCTCCTTAAATATGTCCTCTCTACACTAGTGGTAACTTCATTCATTTCAATTTATCAAAATTTAAATAAATTTTCAATTCATTTCATCATACTTCAATTAAATTAAATTCAGCCAATCAATTCGCAAATTTTACATGAATCAGATAGGGTATTGCACGTATTTGTCTTCTTTACCGATTTTCTTCTACTCTGAAAAGCTAGTTGTGACATAGGCACTAATTTTGAAAGTGAACCTACTACCACTACTATAAATTAGAGGTATCCTAATACTTTTCCTCCAACACTTATTAAAATATTACAATAACTTATGAAGTGTTATTTAAACCTTTAAAAAGTGTAACATAAATCTTGAAAAATGTTCCGTTAGATCTAATGCAATATCACCTAATGTAATACTTGCAAAATTGTTGCAATAGGGCCAACTTAGTATTATTAGCAGTTAAAGCAACACTTTCAAATTGTTACATTAGCTTTAGTTTGTAGTATGTAATCCCTCCGTTCAACAAATTATGACACACTTTTCATCCAACTTTCTAGGGGCATCTTTGACCACTAATATTTTTTATACAAATACTGATGGCATGTAAAATCTTAATATTTAGAGAGTATGTGCTACGGAAAATCTAAAAATTCCTTTCATGATATAATATTACTACTTATATACTATATAAAATTTATGGTCGAATGTGACAATATTAGTTGAAAAGTGTACTCCTTCCGTCCCAGGTCAAATTGCACACTTTTTAAGACTATTATCAATTAAAATTTGATCACATATTTGAATAGATCTGGGAATAACAATATCATCGTATAAAATATTATTGAATTCGTCATAACAAGTTGTATCTGAATATTAACTTTTTATTTACCGTTATTATGTAAGTAAACATATTAACAATCAAATATATTTATTAAATAGCGTAATAATAATTATGGTTCAATTTGAAACGAAACGAGCGAAGCGAGTATTATCTGTACGGGAGTCGTAAGTGGCTACATCACATCTCGAATGGATCTCTGACCAGAAATTTGACATGATTTCATTAAACCAGTAGTATAGCCAGTAGTACTGGTAGTGTTGAAAACTTTAATCCCAGCACATGGGGATACTGTTTTCCCCAACAGAATTTGCTCCTTGAATAAATAATTGAATCCAATTAGCCGAAAGAATGGGCTTCCTTTGCAATAATTAACTACCACAAACAATTAAAATGGGATCGTAATCTCGGCTGTCGGATATAATTGCGGTGACTATTGCCCGTCATTTAGAGACACAGCATCATCCGAGAGACACAAATGACTTTGTTAAAATATATTACTCTATTTGTCTAATCCAAATCTGCACATAATTTTATTTTCAATCAAAATTATCAAATATTTAAATACATATATGAACAATAATTTTATAGTATGAAATATTGTTATATTCATCGTAACATCTAATTTCTAAAATCAATTTTTATATACCGTTATTAGCCATAGCTACACATATTTACAGTTAAACACGTGTCATTGGAGATTGTGAAAAAAATTTATGTGCAGATTCCATGGCACAAAATATCAATTCAATTTTAATACCCTACATTAAATTTATGCTCAGTCTCTTACATCTTTGCTTAACACGTAGTACTATGTCTGTGTGCTTCTTCTGTTATGTTCTTTCCTAGCATGATCGTTGAGAGGAAGACATGTTCAATTAAATTTGTGTCCCGTAACAAACTAATTAGTGGCCTAGTTGATCGAGTTCCCCTCAATTAGAATTGATCATTAACATGACGAAGTTTCTTAAAGTAAAGGAATTGAAAATGAAAAGACTATCACTGATACAATAGTTCAGCATAACCAGTGGCGGAACTAGGGCTGGATCTTGGCGGGGGCTGGCGGGGACTGGGCTGGGCTGGGCGGGGCTGGCGGGGGCTGAGATGAACAGTATAGCCTACCGTCATCGGGCGAGGGGGGGGGGGGGGGGGCCCCCCCCCCCCCCCCCACCCCCCAGATCCGCCGGTGAGCATAACACAACTAATCAGTAAAATAGATAGATTTTCTTTTAAACTAATCGAGATAGTAATTAAGATACATGGGCGGCATTCGAACACAAATGAAACAAAAAGACTAAATTGTTTTCTTTCCCAACATAGCATCTTTATCATTTTTTGGTCCCCCGAGAGCAAAATACGGTTTTTAGTACCCCACAAATTCTAAGTGAAATTTGCAGTCCCCAAAACCATATTCTGGGTGATTTTTGGGAACCAAAAATGGTATAAAATGCTATGTTAGGGACAAAAAAAATATAGTCTACCTGAAAATCGCCCAGAATCTGGTTTTGGGATAAAAAATTTCACTTTGAATTCATGGGGTACTAAAAATATATTTTTTTGCTCTCGAGAAATAAAATATAGTAAAAGATGCTATGTTGGGGGAAAACTATTTAGTCAAACAAAAAATTCGACTAACAAGATTTATAAATAATGTTCATTAATAAAGTTAAACAAAGAATGGAAGAAGAATAAGAAAAAAAATTTAATATTATATTCCATGTATAATTGTACCCTTTGTACTCATCTGTAAATATCAATACACACAACCCTAACAATTGTGGATTGTACATTCGATTGTGCTATCAGACAAGTTCCTCTAAATCCTGAATTTCTCTCCTTAATTTTTTGAAAATCAGCTCGCAAATTCTGTCTTTTTTTTGTTATTTTTGGTGTCAGTCAATCACTCTTACCGCCTTCTTTTTAATCGATGACCGCCGGCCCTCCCCTCCAACAATCATCACCCGTTCCAATGCTTATAAGCTTTTCTGACCAATCGTCAAATGCCGGTCACAAGCTATTACTGTGTGATTGGTCTGATCAGCCCTCTCTCCTTCTCTTTTGCGAATCCCTATTGTTGCTATAATGCTATCTTTTTTCAGTTTCAGTCGCTAGTTAGTTTGATCTCGATCAATCTTGATGGATCTAACTACATGGTTTGATTTAAGCAGATTTCTTTTCTCTAGTCGTCTTTTGATTTGCTCGCATTTGTTTATGGATCTAAACCCCGTCATGCTTCTTCATCAACTTCCTCGTCATCCAGGGACACCGAGAAGTCATCGACGATACCGCTGCTCCATCAAAAACTATTCTGCCTGGGTTAAGATAGATAAGTTATTTAGACTCTGCTGAATTCGTCTGTCACTGTCATCTCTATGTATGTTGTTGTTGGATCTTAGACTTCTACTCAGGTTTGCAAGCATTGGATTCTGCGTACAAGTATAGCTCTCACACTCGTAAACATCATATTATTGACTATTTGATGAAGTTGCGTCAAGATGATCTGTCTATGAAGGAGTATTATTCTCGCTTCAAATACATGTTGGATGACCTTCAAGCTAATATCATTTTGCTATTCAGTCATGGTTTAAGAACCTTTTTCTTTGTGTTCACTGCTGCTTAAATGACCATTGATCCTCATCTTGCACTATTCGATAAGGTGTCCAGGGCTCAACCCTATGAGTTCTCTCTGAAACCCATGTCTAACCTTAGTCTGAGTTGCCCAACGATGCCTTTATCGCATCACAATAGCCTTTCGATCCAACTTCTCATAGTGGTGGCTCTAAACTTGTGCAGCAGCTCATCCTAGCGGGGTTATGGCCACGGCGGTCTTTCCGCCCAAGCTGGCCGCTACAGTGGCACCCAATGACAGTGGTGCAATCACCCAGGTCATTGATCTGGTTCCTGCTCAAAGCTTTCTCACGTATCCCACGACGATATTGCAAATTATGTGGATACTTATCAGTATGGTCCTTAATAGCCTCAACAACATGTCAATGTTATTCTTGATTTGTACATGAATTCTAGAACTACCAATCACATTACATCTACATTATCCAATCTGGATAGCGTCACTCATTATCATGGTATTCTTCTTGTTTAATTTAGTAAGGGTTTTTACCTTAATATTTCTCATACTAGCAATTTCCTGATTTCTAATTCTCTTACTTTATTTGGTGTCTTGGTTGTTCCTCATACTACCAAGAATTTGTTGTCAATTAGCAAACTAACTCTTGGGCAGAGGACACAATGAGAGGGATCTCTACATCTTAGATTATGTTGGTGCTGCTTTAGTTGCTTTTGTTAATTGAAATAAAACTAAAGCTTCCTTTGAGTTTTGGCATAGTCGTTTAAGGCATGTTTCTCATTATGTTATTTCTTCTTTGAATAGGACTTGTTATATATCTTCTACTAGTTTGTTGCATAAGCCAAAGTTGTGCTCTTCTTGTAAAATAGCTAAAGGAAAGAGTCTTTCTTTTAGTGACAATATAAAGCACGCACTCTGCACTACGCATACTTGATTCAGTTCATTGTGATATTTATAGACCCTAAAATTTTGTCCCTCGTATTGGTTATTCTTATTATGTTATATTTGTTGATGATCAATCTCATTTCACTTGGTTATATCATCTGCGTTAAATGACTATTTGCTAGTAGAGTATCAAATGACTATTTTCCGTAAAAACAAAGAGTCTCCTCATTCTCTCTAAACAAAGGCCAAACCCTATTCAGTTGCTGGGGGGGCCGCCGGCCAAAAAACTCTCCCGGTGGCTCCCCTCTCCCAATCTCACCCCCAACACCTCTACCCTTATTTCCCAACATTTTCCAGAATTTTTCCGGCTTCAAACCCGACGGTGATGCTCCAAGTTGTGGTGCTTCTGGCGGCGGCGGGGCTCGCCGACTTACTCCGGGAGATGCTCTCCGACTGTTCGAGGTGATGTCTAGTGGCGGTTCACGCGGTTTCTGACGCGGATCGGACGCGGTCCACGCGGTTCTAGTGGTGGCGCTCTCAGCATGTTCTCGACGCGGCTCAGAGGTGGCTCGGACGCATTTCACGCGCTTTCACGCGCTCAAGGCGTCCTCCTTCACTGTTGGGGAGCTTCATTGTTTTTGTGTTGGATTGTTTTTCATGTTTGATTGGATGTGTGGACGAAGCACTTACAGTGCGTATTATTTGGTACTCCACTGTTTTTTACTCTGATGGTAGTCTTGGGTCGATTGTGACTACAGTAGGACAATACAGTGTTAACCACCTATTCTTGGGGTCCTCTTCTCATTGCCGCATAAGCTTTTTGATTCGTATTGTAATATTCATTAGGGCTTATGTGTAAGCCTTCGGGCACCATGTCTGATGTAAGCCTTCGGGCTCCACTTTTGATGTAAGCCTACGGGCACCTTTAGATGTAAGCCAAATTTGGCAACAATTGATATTTAATATAAAAGGGTCGGAAACCCTATAAACCCGATTGATTTTAAAAAAACGGATGTGACAATTGATGAAGCTATGTTGCGAGACAACTTTTACTTCAATCTCCAATTGATATTAAAAACCCTACAAGCGAAAACCCCCAGTGATTGGGGGAAAGAAACTAAGACGCTCAAGTTAGTTATAGGTTCTTGACTTAATGAAAATATTAGGGTTGTTGATGTGTTTACCTTACTATTTATACTTTAGATTCATCAACTTTGAAGTCGCTATAATCATGTAGGTCGTTTCATAGACGTTGGACTTGTTCATCAAATGACTCAAGACATACAAGATACAATGAAATCCCAAACTCAAGCCATTCGAAGTATTGACTTCGACTTCTACCTCGACACCATCAGGCGGTCTTTCCGTAACTCATGGAAAGATACGGATCAAATGGTAGTTATCAGAAACATGGGGTAATACTTATTATTTCTTTAATTTTGGAGCAATAATATAAGAAATCCGACATTTAAGATTACAATACCAAAACAATAGTTCGAATCACATTACAAATCATAATCCAATGAAAACATCAAAAATACAAATCCAAATCATACTTTTACACATTAAATATCCTTAATTGGCAAATCATAATTCAATAAAAACATCAAATCCAAATCCAAATCCAAATCCAAATCACTTTGTTCCATATAACCCTTGGCCTTAGGAGGTTGAGCAAGATTCATCATCTGGGGAATTTTTTTTTATTCAGCATCATGTACACATACTATATAATGGAAAAGATACTAAAACTAAAGCAAATATAATAATGATAAATACTAAATTATTTGAGAAGGAAGAAGAAGGAGACCTATTTAAAGATCATTTAAAGCTCCCAATCCCAGTGTTTCACGAAACTCTGTCTGTAAGTCACGAATTCCTTGATCTATGTCCTTTACTACGCTACTGTCCGGTGCTATGGCTTTAGCAACCGCAAGAGCAAGTTGAACTGCAAGTGGAGGACCGGTGATTAAATCAGACCAAAAATTCCCACCACTACCGGCTGCTTTTCGTGCTGCTTCCTCTGCCTGCATTGCCATGCAAAACATTTTTCAACTCAAGAGATACCAACAAACGACGTACAATAACAATAGATAAAAAGCTAACAAACTACTTGAGTTGGGACATATCCTGAAAAGCTGACGAATTCAACAATATTATTACTCCCTATTATTCCGTCCCATCTTTATTTGCTATTCTCTATCGAAATTTGACCGCATATTTGAATGGTTAAATGAACAATAATATTACCGTGCGTGGTATGTACAATTCATCTTTGTAAAGTCCAGATTTGTCTAGTTGGCAATTTGTGGAAGTTATGCAAATATGGAATGATTGTATTGAAACAGAAGGAATGTTAGTGATATAAGAAGTATTTTCGTTCATAATGTTTTGATTGAAGAATATATCAATTCCTATATTTATGAGATTGGATTAGATTTAT
>JAULKK010000006.1:11784239-11806920 GCA_032355705.1 Rubia peregrina
TAATTTTATCATTTTTTCTTAGTTGTTGCACGATTAACATAATTACCTTTATATGTTAGTTGTCGTATCTTTATTTTCGTAACTTAGAAAAAACCAACCAACTCCCCCCCCCTCCTTATTTGGTTTATATATCTCTCTATGTGTGTATATATATATATATATATATATTCTTATATCCACCTTATATATGCATGAACACTTAGGAAAATCCCTCTTTTTCGGGGACGCCCTGATTTGTCATTGTCTACTTAGTTGTATTTCGGAAGCACTTTAGGGCTATAAATTATAAATTTGATAGGTATGACGATGACCTCCCAAACCTAAACCCTCTCTTTGAACAACACACACACAAATAGCAAACTCACACATCACACATAGGAAAAAATGAAACTGTGGCTTCGCATACGCCTGGAAAACCACCAGCCTCGCAACACAAACAATACTCCATTTCACTTTCCAAACACAAATCATACACAACACACACCAAACACATCAAACCACAAACAAAAATTTCAAATCACAACCGCAAATAAAAATAAATAGCAGTCTAGAGGATAAGCACCTAAAGACCTAAGCTAATTATAGACACGTAATACTGCTTACACAGTCCCACAGTGAACCTATACGTAATCCAACCTTGTAGGGATATGTGGAATAGTTCCCTATTTAGCACACTTAACTTAAGGACAATCCCAATTTATTTCTCTTAGCACAAGCACCATAATACCCAATTCTGATACTAGCCACTACCAAACTAGGATCTAAAACAACTAAGATTGAATTTTGAGGTATCAATGATTAGTAGATAATAAAGCCCAATTTTCACACAACACATTCTATATTCTAAACAAAAAATATTTAAATCTCATACAATCTTACATTTTAAGACACTGTTTACACTATTCCCCGCATCAATCAGCCTACAGATCATACTTACCCAATATACCATCTGATAAGCTTAATATATACCATGATTTATTTTGCACTATCCACTCAAAAAAAACCCTCACAATATCAGGTTTAAGTTTCTACGAAAGAAAGATACTATCCGCACCTTGATTGCAACGATTAAACTCCCTAAGCTAGCAATAAGCACACCACTCATATAGTATTACTAAAACTTCGTTTAATGATTTATCATTTTAGCATAAAAGGATTTTCATTTCGTACTGACATTTCTTAGATATCCAGAATAAACAAATGCTTAGCTTCAAGATTGTAGTTGCCTTAAGCAGTAAGATTGCAGTTGCCTTAAGCGGTAAGATTAATTACTTAAATTAAGTCACACCTCATAGGACCGTGAGGTGTCATCCTCACTTTTAGAAAGAAAACAATAAACCATCACGGTTTTAGCATATTTAGCAATCGGCTTATCACATCTCAACTACAATAGCAATCAGTTTCCTATAAAAAAAAATTAAAAAACTCAATCAATTAGTAAGATCATACCTCGTAGGACCACGAGGAGTCATCTATTATCTATACTTTTAGAACAAACCCTAAACCATTCAGGGATTAACATACTTAGCCTGAACCACACATATGCAAAGGAATCCAGATTTAACAAAGTTTAACTTTGAAATTCTTTAACAATACAAGAAAATGAGAATCAAATATCATTTATCCAAAACACAAAATTAAAAGGGCCATAAGTTCCAAGCCAGACGGTAGAAGCCATACTTCCCATTACAAACTAGATCACAAAATATAGAGGTTAGGTGATGAACGTCAAATGCATGTATTTCCTTAGGCATTTAACATCTCTTTTGTTATCTTTTATATGGTAAATTGCTAGATTTAGGTGAGTTTACATTACAAGGGGTTTAGATAACCATTTTTTATTTTCATATCTAAATCCATCATTTTGTAGCTTACTTTAGATCTAATGGATTCCATGTCCCTACGAGCGTCTAGATCCGTTTTTGTGACCTTTAATTTAAAGATTGCTCGTATGCACTCAGACTGTTTAGAAGGTCATTCACAAGAATGGTAGTAGATGGCAGAAGGTCATTCGCAATTATGGAAGTAGATTGAAGGCCACGAACTAATCACGTGGCAGTAGATAGATGCCCTCAAGAAAAAGAGTTAAGTCTGGAAGAATGAAGACAGGCACAGCCCGTGCTAAGGCAAACATTTAGGAGACTAAGTCTCAGCACAGGCTGCGTGCTTCTACACAGCCTGTGCGCTAAGAAGTTAAAGACCAAGGACTTCAGTCCACGACACGCGAGCTTTTGTGCAGCCGCAACACTTAGAAGAAGAAGACAAGGACTCCAGATGGCGACCTGCGTACTTTTGCACGGGTCGTGCACTTATAAGGAAAAGATCAGCTCTCCAATCTGTGGGCAACGTAGTTTTGCATGGGCTTTGCATTCATTTTCCTGCAAGAATGACCTGTGATTTTCAGCATATGTGCTTTTGTACGGACCGTGAGCTGTGCACTATTGCATAGCTCGTGCCAACATGGCTGCTAGGGTTTCTACTCTTTTTGGGATTTTCTAATGCCCATTTCCACCTACTATATAAGTAGCCACTAGTCTACTAGGGCTTACTAAGTTCATTTTAAATCTAGATCTAAGAGTAGGTAGAGAGAGAAGAAGACTATCTCCTCTCTTCATTTATTTTTCCTAGATTGTTTCTATGGCATTGAATCCAATGGTTGTTTTGGATTCAATGTCTCTAGATTATTTTTTTACTTGGGGAATTATTTGTATTCATAACTATATGTTGACTTTGTAAGATTCTTATATTTCCCTATCTTTATGTTCTATGAATAGTTGTGCTTTATTTGTGCTTTATATTATTGTAAGATATATGTCATTTATGTTCCCTGATGCACTTGTAGATTCATGTGTATTATTCCATCTAGCTAGGCCTAAATTTCTATCTTAGGAGTGTTAGATTAGAGCTATTGTATGTTTGAGAGTACTGGGGAGGTGAGTGCCTACATGCTACCCCGAGAGTACCATCTCGATCGTTAGACTCTAACCTAACTAGCTAGTCGTGTAATAATAATTCATGTTAGGGATGATAGATACCCTAGCAAGGGAATACCCTTGGCTTAACCCCGATAGAATGAGCAAGATAGTTTGTAGCAATCAGGGTTGTTGTTTAGCGACTAGGGTCGTGTCAACCCTAGAGTCATCATGAGATGCCAACTCCTTGGCCTCTCTAGGCCTAGGGATTGATGTCCATAGTGGAGTGCCTGGTACATACTGTCCTCACTCTTATGTCTAACAGTACCGATATACACAAGGATTTGTTCCTTTAAGTGAGGGGTCGTTATCATTGGGAGTGAGATTGACGGGGAAATAATTACAATATCAAAATGGTGATCGAAGCACTTTCCCTAATTATGTAGGCGGTGTGGTAGCTTCTGAAAGTGGTGACAAATCTTTGTGTAACAGACTTTGGGAATTCCTAGCTATATCCACACTATGTGACATAGACATAAGATAGGTTTATTTGTGTTACATGTGATAGAGTCATATTACACAAATATCCCCAAGGCTAGTTAATTATAGTTTAATCTCTATTGTTTGCATGATCATTAGTTATTAGACAAAACTCCCCAATCTTATGTTTAAAGCACTAGTTATTCCCGACACACAATCAGAGTGACGCCCAATTGTGGGTTGTGTGTAGTTAACTTAAAATTCCAATATCTCGGTGGATGACCCCGGACTTGCCTCTAGCTTTTCTATAGTAGTTAGTAGTGAGCCCAGGAGAAACTCTATAAATTCTTATCTTTGATCTGAGGGCTCTGCGGGTAATTTGGTAAAAAGAACGACCCCACGGGTTGCCAATCAAATTTTTTCACCACTGCCGATGATACTATTTTTAATTTGCTCGTTAGCTTGCATGACTAGTTGTTAGTAGTATCGTGTGTTTTCCTTTTTATAGCTTTTGTTGGTTATTGTGTAGATCTTTTCAATAGTTTTCTTTTTACTCCTTTTTTTTGCTAGTGTTCTCTTTTGGACTGGTAGTGTTTTGTTTCTTGTTTACGGTACCCACCTGTACCACGAATCTACGAGCTCTACCCTATCTACCAGAAAATGGAGGTGGACGAAGAAGGAAGAGAATGAGAATTAGAGAAGAAACAGTTGTCAAACATCTTGTGGCTTCCCAATGAGTCTCTTACCCATATCATCCTTTCAAGGAGGGAGATCTCGTGTACTATTTTTTTTGAGGGCTTGTGTGATAAGGACATGCGGATACTGAATTATGCATGCAATGTATCAATATAGAACAAGAGCCCCAAGGATACGATGGCCATTTTTTAGGAGATATCAAATGGAACACACCAATTCGGGATCCAATCTAGAGTGAGGACATTGGAAGAACCCACTCACTCTTCTAAGCTAGAATATCAAGCCCAAGCCCTTGCATCGATGGCGAAGAAGTTCATGAAGCGGAAGACTCACCAAGTAAAGGTTTGCAGGATTTTTAGTTTGAACCATCCGACTGACATGTGCCCGCAAGTCTTTGGACTCTTTGGACTGCAATGGAGGGAATAGAAAGTTTGGTAGGGGGAAACAACACGATTTCTGAGGAAACCAGGGGGACAATCACCAAGACCTGTATGCTAAGTCTTACAATTCCCAATATTAAGACCACCCAATTTTCTGGTGTTGTGATGACCAATAAGGATACAATTGAGGGGGAGTTCCACCTCAACCTTACCCAAAGGGTGAAGGTCCTTCTAAAACAATGGTCCTCTCTACAAATTGGATCGAAATGAGATCTTGGATTCAATCGCCCAAATGACCAAGAAGAATAACATGTTTGCAGAGCACACAAAGCGAGACCTCAAAGAGTTAGGCACGAGGGTATTCTCAAGCATCAAGAATCTCGAGGTGAAAGTGAGGAAATTGGCCACCTCGGTTAGCTGACTCAAAGCAAGGGATTCCACTAAGCTACCTTCCCAACTCAAACTCAATCCACGAAATGTGAGCACTTTAAAGTTGAGGAGTGGGAAGGAAGTGAAAGAATCCAAGAAGGATAATTTACAAGAGGATGACAAGATAGTGGAGAAAACTAAAACTAAATCCCCATTTGAAAAAGAAGAGAAACTTTTTGGAAGGAGCCCACACAAGAGCTCTTAACCGCCAAGACGAAGGTAGTCAACCCTCCGCCGCCAATCCCAAGTGCTTTGAGGGGAAAGGAAAAGGTGGCATCCAACAAGGAACACATTCATTAAGTCTTCAAAAGGGTTGAGGTTAGTATCTCAGTCTTAGATGTAATTGAGAAAATTCCATCATATGCCAAGTTCTTAAAGAATGCATGCACTAGGAGGGGGCCCAAGCCTATTAAAAAGTAGAATTTTTTTATAAAAAAAGTGTGGGGAGGGGGTAATTTCCAGATTAGCTCATAGAAACCTTCCTAAGAAATGTGATGATCCTGGCATATTTTCTATTCCTATCTATTTAGGTGGTAAGCTAATTATGGATGCTATGAGTAATCTTGGGGCCTTTATTAATATTATCCCCTATAGCTTGTATGAAACTTTTGATTTGAGAGAGCTTAGAGAGACTATGGTGAGAGTCCAATTGGCTGATCATTCCCAAACTAGTCATAGGGGGGTAGTTAGGGATGTGATGGTCAGAGTTGTCAATATTGTTTTTGTAGTGGACTTCTATGTCCTCGATATGTTCCACAATGGAGGTGCACCCCCAATTTTATTAGGGAGACCATTGTTGAAAACATCGAGGACCAAAATAGATGTCCACCTAGGAACCTTGACCCTAGAGGATAACATAGATAAGGATGGTTTTGATATTTATAAATCTAAGCATGAATCCTCTAGTTCTTCTCTTGCATGCAATGGTATAAGCCTCTATGATGAATTTGACCAAAGTGATGAATCTTGCATGAGTACTGATGATGATGAGTTACTACCTAACATTGAAACCTTACATGTTTTTAACTTCTTGAATGATAATGTTGATGATTCTATTGTTGATATGCATAATGTTTGTGTTCCATGTGCCATTGAGAATTCTTGTTTTCCAAATGTGAGAACTAACATGCAGCAGGGAAGGAAGCGGGTTAAGGAGTATAAACCTCCTAAACCTCTTCCTATGCCCAAAGTCAACAAGAAAGTGTCGACAATTGTGAGGGATGAGTGTGTATGGTATGTGCCTCCAACAGTAAGAGGTAAGCCTCATATGCTGTGGAGACCCGTCCATAGGGATGTGTTTATGGGTGGAGTCGCAGATGGTGATTCTGGAGACCCACTGGTAAATTTGTCTTAGTCATTGAAATGCATGAAAAAAAAGTCGTGGGACGACAATAAAGAAACAGTGCTTTTATTATTTTTGAGTAGGTTGTGGATTTGTTCTGGTAATTTTTAGGATGTTGTTTCTCAATTCGGTGGTGTTTTAGGGAATTATGGTCATTAAAATTTTGAATTGGGACAGTATAATGCTTTGTTTTGTGTTTTTGGATGTAGGAAATTTTGCGACAAAGTTGGAGAAAGTAACCTTGGCACAAGTCATGCCAAGCCCCGTGTCGTGTCGTGTGTCTGGCATGAGGCATTCAAATGGCACGGGTTGTGCCATATGATGCCACTCGTACCGCCCAGAACAGACCAACCAGCGTCACCAGGCTTCTATATAAGCCTCGTTCTTCTTCAGCAGAGCCATTCCCAAGTCGCGACCTTAACCCTACCCGCACACAAAATTGTCCATATTTTCCTCATTTCTTGTCCTAATTCGATGAAATTTTTCCCAAAAAATCCTACCCTAGAGACTGCCAGATGTCATGATCGATCTGTACTTGGCGCACCTACCTTGGTATTATATGGTACTTTGTCTACCAGCGTTGTAGATTGTCCACGAGGGATGGGGACAAGATAGCAATTGGGAGTATGATATCTCTCGTGGTTGTTCATTTTAGCCTTGCGATGGATGAGGGCATGAGGGTGAACCCCAATGCCACGTACATCCTCACCTTGGGAGCCTTAGTGGAGTCGGCAATGATTCATATAGATAGTAGCGCTAAAAAGGTGCCAACTTCATGAGGCTTCCCCAAGCTAAGAGAACCAACCTCAAACCATCATTTTCACCTAAGTACCTTCTCATAGAGCCTGACCAGGATATATGAGCAGCCATGGGCGCTTCCCCGAGGAACAGGCCAGGGAGCAAGCTGAGGAGGATAGCAACGACAAGGTTCCTATTGATGAGGACCAGGTTCACCCACAGCCACCCCCTGCTGATCACCAGTTGGTGCAACCATCTTTCTTAGGACCTACTCACATAGAGTAGCAGTCTTATCATTCTCTGGGCAAAGTTCTAGGGGTTCGTGGAAGACACATCCACACAGGCACACCATCTCCCATCACACTGATTTATTTGAAGATCGGAGTGAACACAAAAGTTGTGGGCCTCCAAATTTTGAGCCTTCGAGATACAACAACTCTATCCCCTCTCGACATAAGTATCACCCCTGGAAACATTCACATTATAACCTAATTTGGGAGCATAATTTTCTGGGATTCAGACAATCAACTTCATCATATGACCTGTGGGGCTAGCCACCGCAGTGTGAACCCAGGTGGATGCAGTCTTGGGGAGATCCCATCTTTGGGACCTAGCTATATATGAGTAACCTCACTGCCAGGTTTGATTATCACGAGGTAGAGACGGCTTACAGGTTTGATCTGGTGGATGAGCAGCTTCAGTACATGAGGATGGATAGGGGTTTACTCCACCATAGAATGAGAGAGATCCCTGAAAGGATGAGATGTAGGCATTGGAGATGATCACCCTCACCAGGATCCGCACAAGCAGGGACATAGAGCCAGGCATGACGGACGACATTGAGGAGGTTGAGTGATTCCAACCTTTCTCCTACCTTGGTCACATGCATTGGGGACAATGCATGAACTAACTATGGGAGTGGGGAATGGTGGGGGGGGGGGAATTGGAATACTTTTATTAGGTGGCATCTCTCTTGCTCTTATCATCTGCTCCTGTCTTGCTTATTTTGATTGATGATGACTATTTTCCCTATTTTCTTTCCCTCATTTTTTTAAAACCTTTTGTTTCCTTCTTTCAAAAACTTGTTTTATAGGTGTGAGGGCTCCTTTTTGTTGTATTATTGGAATGTTGAAAATTTTGGTGGTATTTTTTGCTTTTCTTTATTATCTATGTAGTATGAAGCCTACTTGGGGCATTTTGTTCTACAAAAAAATGAAAAAATATACCCAACTAAGTTGAAATCCTGAAAGGGCGACTTAGGAAACAATGGGAAAGCCCCGAATAGGTTGAAAATATATATGCAAAAGTGAGAGGCCATATGGTGTGGAAAAAGGTAAGATGTGAGTTTTGAAAAAGAAAAAAATGTGGGAATCTATGATGAAAAACCAAAAGGGCTCTTAGGCAAAATGAAAGAAATGAGATAAATTGAAACTTAATTATTCTATGCTTCTTTTGCCTTGTCTTTTGGTAGCTTCTTTCGATAGAGTAAGCTAGCTTCACACATTCACATGATTGAACCTTGCTTTGATTTGGTTTATTGGTTGGTTAGATTATCTTAGTTTCTTTGGGATATGAGAGTGTGAAAGATTCTTAAGTCTTGGGGGCTAGGGTAGTTTAGGAGTAAAATTTTGTGTGTTTTGGGGAAATTCTTTGCATGGTATATCATGCTTAGATCTTTCCTTATCCATGTTTATTCGAGGATGATTAAAGGTTTATATACAGGGGATTTGATAAGGCATCAAATGCATCTGTTTTCTAAAGCATTTAGCAAATCTTTTGTTATGTTCTGTATGGTAGATTACTAGATTTAGATGAGTTTACATTACAAGGAGTTTAGATGACCGTTTGTGGTTTTTATTTCTAATCCCTCATTTTGTAGTTTACTTTATATCTAATGGTATATGTTCCTACGAGTGTCTAGATCCGCTGTTGTAAGCTTTTATTTGTAGATTGTTTGTAGGTACTTTGAACTGTGTAGAAAGCCATTCACAAGAATCATAGTAGATAGTAGAAGGCATTTGAAAAGATAGTAGTAGATTCAAGGCCCGAGCTAATAACGTGGTAGTACATGGATGCGCCAAAGAAAAATGAGTCAAGTCCAGAAGGAAGTGAACACTGGCACAACCTTGTACATTTACACGGCCCGTGCCAAACTATTTGTTGAGGAGACTAAGTCACAGCACAGGATGTGTACTTTTGAAGGATCTATGCACCTTGAAGCTGAAGACCTAGGACTCCAGTTCGCAACTCACAAGCTATTGTGCGGCCTCAAACTCAGAAGAAGACAATGACGACCCCAGACGGTGGTCCACATGTTTTTTCATAAGCTGCGAGCTCAAACCACCCAGATAAGCACTCCAGGCCACGGCACGCATATCTTTGCACAGGTCACACACTCAGTATTAGCTGAGAGGACTTCCGGTCCACAGATCGTGTACTTTTGCATGGGCCATAAGGTCTGTGTTGTGCTCTATTGAATGGCCTGTGCCGATGTGGCTGCTAGGGTTTCTGCTTTGTTTTAGACTTTTCTAAGGTCCATATTCACATACTGTATAAGTAGCCACTAGTCTACTAGGGGTTTACTAAGTAGTAAGCTTGGTTATAGTTTAATTTCAAGAGTAGGTAGAGAGAGAATGAGGCTATATCCTCTCTTCGTTTATTTTTCCTAGTTTATGCCTATGGCATTTAATCCAACGATTGTTTTTCATTCAATATCTCTATAGTAGTATTCTACTTAGGGAATTATTTGTATTCATGACTAGATTTTAACTTTGTGAGATTCTTAGATTTCCCTATCTTTATGTTCTATGAATATTTATGCTTGATTTATGCTTTATATTCTTGTAAGATGTATTCCATGTATGTTCTATCATGCACCCGTAGATTCATGTGTAGTGTACCATTGTCCTAGACTTGAATTTCTACCTTAGGGGTGTTTGGTTAGAGCTATTGTAGGTTTGTGAGTACCGGGGAGGTAAGTGCATGCATGTTATTCCAAAAGTACCTTCCCGATCGTTAGCATATAACTTTATTGGCTCGTCATGTAATAATTATTCATGTTAGGGATGATAGATGCCCTAACAGAGGGAACCCTCAGCTTACCCCGGTAGTGTGAGCATGATAGTTTGTAGCAACAAGGGTTGTTGTATAGGGTTAAGGAAATATTTTGTTATATTTTATGTACATCTTGTACCTTAGATATAATCCTTTCCAATTTGTGATTCTGTACATGCTGCTTATACATTACAACCTTGTATCATGAATACAATCAACCGTTCATATTTTACATGGTATCAGAACTAAAAGTCCTGAAACCCTAAAATTATCCAAACCACGCTTTCTTTTTCCAACACACGTGTCGTCGCCACTGTCTTGGTCTTCTTCATGCGTTGTCTCTACGAAATCATTGTCGATGTCACTGAAGCTTTCAGCACTGCCATCGCCGTCTTCTCTCTGCCGCTATTATGGATCTTTATAATCAAGTCAACGATCTTGATGTCGCCAATCTTGGTGTTCCCGCTGGCAATGATGCTCCAGTTCTCAATTTTGAAGCTAATCCGCTTGTTGTCCCTGCTCTTCTCACTGATACTGGTGCATCCGTCAAAGGTTTCCCTGCCAGAGGGTCCCCGTTACTACGAGAGAGAGAGAGAGAGAGAGAGAGAGAGAGAGAGATGGTTCATCAATTTCTCATCAGTCTGGATGATGATTATGCTACTTTTCACTCATATATCCTTGCACAGTATCCATTGCCTTCACTCGACAAGGTTTACTCCCTTGTTTCTACGGAGGAGTGTCAGAAAACTGTCATCTCAGACTGTGATTTTATCCCTTCAGCAAATAATGTAGCCTTTGCTACACATCGTTAGGCACAAACCTTTGCCCTGAAGACTATTTTCGTCGCTCCATGAACCACCCCAGCCGCCACCATTGATCTTCGGAGCCTTACATGCACTTATTGTGGCCGAAAAGTTCATGATGTTACTATTTTCTTCCGCATTATTGGTTCACTGAGAATTGTCCACCTTCATCTAGCCCGAAGGCTGCTGCAAATCCCAAGACCCGCTCCCCACTTGGTGGGCTGTTCGCTGGAGCTTCCCAGCCAGTGATCGCCGTCACTCCACCATTAGGTGTCGTTGTTGCCGCTGGCTTCTTGGACTCTGATCTATCTGCCTACGGCCTAGCACTGTCCAAGAAGTAATGGAGTACGGTTTTAAACATGTTCTCTAAGTTTAATCCTTCTAACAATATGTCAGGTAAGACTGCTTTACCTTGGATTCCTGATATTGGTGTTTCATATCATGTGAATGGCGATTAGGATCTTCTTTTTTATCTTGAGCATGCTGAAATGTTGATGTCATCCTGCCTGATGGTTCTATTTCTGCTGTTGTTGAACATGGCAAAATTTGTTTTGGAATGTTATTGTGAATCATGTTCTCTTTATCCCGGCATTACGATGCAATTTTCTATCGTTTTCCAAGTTAACTTCTGCTTTGAAATGTGTAAGTTTGCTTACTGGAAAATTGTGTGTATTACAGGATATTAACACGAGAACGGTGATTGGCATGGGTGAACAACGAGGAGGGTTTTATTGGTTGAACGGATTGGGAGCTTCACAGTCTACACAGCCATCCTTGTCTGTTCCTGCATCAGTGTCTTCGTCTACTTTATGGGATCGTCATTTTGGGCATCCGTCCTCATCAGTGTTGTCTCCTATCCCAGCTATTTATTTACATACTATTGATTTAAATAAAATTGTGCCTTCCTCAGTCTGTCATCGAGCAAAACAGTCTAGAAAGAGTTTCCTTGTTAGTTCTTCTAAGGCTAGTCATTTATTTTAACTTATACATTTTGATGTTTGGGGGCCTTATGGTTCACCTTCTTCTAATGGAGCATTTTTATTTTTGACCATAGTTGATTATTTTCGATTTTTTGAGTTTATTTGTTAGTTTCTAAATCTCAAGTACCATTGAAGATGAAGGAGTTTTCTATGCTTGTTCAGACACAGTTCCACCGTCTCATTCAGCGGGTTCGGGCGGACAGCGAAATCGAATTAATGACTCTCATATCACTTTTTTGGAGAAAGGTGTTCATTTTGAGACCACCACAGTCAACACACCTCAGCAAAATGGGCGAGTGGAACGGAAGCACAATCATATTCTAAATGTTTCTCGTGCTCTTCGTTTCCAAGCTTATTTTCCTATCGACTTTTGGGGAGAATGCATCCTTATAGCGGCTTACCTCATCAATCATACACTAACATTTGTATTAGATGGTTGATCGCCTCGTCCGCTAATATACGTTCGCGCACCAGATTACAGTCATCTCCATGTGTTTGGTTGTCTATGTTTTGCTTCTCACCTTCCACGGGCGCATGATAAGTTTGCATTTAGAAGTTGGAAGTGCATTTTTCTTGGCTATCCCGTTGACAAGAAAGTGTGGAGTGTTTACGACTTGAAGTCTCAAACTGTGTTTTACAGTCGGGATGTGATATTTTGTGAAGATTGCTTACTTTTTGCACCTGTTTCAGCAAATGCGCCACCTGCTGATCCACTACCTTCTCAGTCATCAGTCAGGTTTGACGACTCCTTGCCTAAGCCATCCAACCCGATAGAGCCTCCCACTCCAAATCAACTATGGCCAACTTAACCGCCAACTCAAATGACTATGACCGGTTAGTGGCAAGCTTTTCCCGTGCTCCAACCACCCACTGCAGAGTCATGTCGGCTATCGCTAGCATTGCCTGACCTGCGGATGCCTCCAATGAGCTCAACCAATCGTCACCCACCTCACCGCCGCCAGCTCTATCAACCGTTCGACCGCCGCCTTCTGAGTCGACACCCTCTCTGCCTGAGTCTATTCAGCCAGTTCGTTCTTCCAGTACCCATCTTCGTCAGCCTTCGGTCATATTAAAGGATTATATATGCACTTCTACTTGCTCTATAACCCCCCCTGTGCTAATCTCGCGTCATCTGATTCATTATCCTCAGGTACTCGTTACCATATTGCTGATTATGTTTCTTTTAATAATTTTTTGATTTCACATTCTAGATTTTTAGCTGCAAGTTACAGATGCCACTGATCCGGTTACTTTTACTGATGCTTATCGCCATGATCATTGGTGTGCGTCTATATCCGACGAGATTGATGCACTCGAGCGGAATAATACATGGGTTCTTTCCCTCTTCCTCCTGTCAAGAAGGTGATTGGCTATAAGTGGGTTTATCGGACTAAATTTAAGGCTGGTGGTTCTATTGAGCCATTCAGAGCGCGTTTGGCTGTTCTTGGTAATCGTCATAATAAGGGGACTGACTTTACCAAGACATTTGCTCCTATCGCAAAGATGAGTTTAGTTTGTCAACTGTTGTTGCTATTCATGGTTGGGATCTTCATCAGATGGATTTTCACAATGCATTTGTATATGGTGATCTTAAGGAGAAGGTGTACATGCGTCTGCCTCCAGTTATACACTTCCAGCGCCTAGGTTGGTTTGCAAGCTTCGCAAATCTCTTATGGTCTAAGACAAGCTCCATGAAACTAGTTTGCTAAACTTGTTGTTGCTCTTCGTCTCTTTGGTTTTGTTTAGAGTTAGGCAGACTACTCTTTGTTTTCTTACTTGAAGGATGGTATTTCTCTTCATGTTTTGGTTTATATTGATGATCTTATTGTTGTGGTTCCTCTCCTGAGATGATGACCAAATTCAAGAAGTATTTGTGCTCTTATTTTCATATGAAGGATCTTAGTGCCCTGAAGTATTTCTTAGGCATTGAGATAGCTCATCGACCTGATGGAATGTTTCTGTGTCAATGGAAATATGCCTTAGATATTTGGTCTGATACTGAGTTATTGTCAGTTAAACCCACAAATTTTCCCATGGAACAACAACACAATTTGTCATGAAATGATGGTCCTTTATTCGAGGATTCTGCGCAGTATTGTAGACTGGTTGGGAAGCTCATTTATCTTACCATCACTTGTCCAGAGCTTAGCTATTCAGTACATAGTTCATGGAGAAACCATGTTTGGTGCATTGGCATGTAGCTATGTGAGTCTTGCAGTATCTAAAGAGTCATCCTAATCAGGGTTTGCTTATATCAGCTAAGAGTTCTCTTCAGCTTACATCATTTTGTGATTCAGATTGGGAAGCTTGTTCAATTACTCGTCGATCTTTGACAGGTATTTTGTGATGATTGGTGAATCTTCGACTTCTTGGAAGACGAAGAAGCAACCGTCTGTTTCTCGCTCTTCGGCTGAGGCAGAATACCAAGCCATGGTTGTTACTTGTTGTGAGTTATTGTGGCTCAGGTCGCTCATCCTACTCCTATGCATTTGTATTGTGATAGTCAAGTGGCACTTCGTATTGCAGTCAATCCGGTGTTAATTGAGGGGACTAAGCACATCGAGATTGACTGTCATTATGTTTGTGATTTGATTCAATCTGGTGGCGTGGTTACTTATCACTTTGGTACTTTCATTCAACCAGCAGATTTGTTTACTAAGGCGCTTGGACGACAATCATTTCAGAGTTTACTCGGAAAGTTGGGGATTCGGGATGCTCATGCTCCAACTTGAGTAGGAGTGTAGAGATATTTTGTGAATATTTTGTGATATTATTGTACCTTAGATAGAATCATTTTCTATTTGTGATTCTGTCTGAGAGTGTCTATGTATTGTACCCTTGTATAATTAATGAAAACACACATTCATATTTAACAGTTGTGAAATATAGATAATATATATTGTCTCTCAACACACGTCTTCCTCAACCGCATTGCACAGGTATCCCTATTCTGCTCCTCTTCTTCACAAACTTGGTACAAACAAGATATTCCCACATTTATACAAACATAACCAACGGGCAAAAAGGATCTAATTAATCTCCGCATGTATTACACAGCATTCATGAGATGCTTGATCTCTCAATTGTTTGACCTGCAAGAATGAGATGATCATCATCTCTGATTACCGCCGTTTCCTCGACTAAAGCTCCATCTTTAGTAACAACTTTGCTTGATCGAACGCCAAACTTCTGTTCACCAATATCAAGCAGTTCTTGAAGTGTATCAGGTAATAGAACAAGCCTGCAGGTGTCATCTCCACGACCAGGGCAGCTAATAGTGACTCGAGTTTGTTTGGAAAACTTCACACCTATTGGGGATTGAGAAAAGCTACCTTCTCCTGCATAAATCATGTTCGAGACATTTCATTCGTGTTAGAATAGCACTCATAGTATAGATCGAACGGTGTTTACATGCTATGCAAGTCCAAATCGATTGTAACATACCGCGCTTTCCATAGTTTGTTTCCTAACTTCCTACTTAGCTTCAAGATATCACATTACTCTTACATGTATCTATTGCATTCTCTTCACACGTTTCACATTTGGCATAAACTGAACAATGGTCAACAAATACGCTACACGAATTCCTGATTACCTGTATTAGGTCTTTTTGCAGCTGACACAATCCCAAACAAGGAATTGTGGTAAGTACTTGGCCTCCGTCTATGGTTAGACGAGGGATCAGCATCCATAAAATTCACAGTGACATCTTTCGATGGAGGAATGATAGGCTCACTCGGATACTTCTTAAGCGGCATCTGAGGTGAATTCACTGCAGGAGACTGTTGATCATTTCCATAACTCGATTTTTTCTTAGCTGGTAGTAGAGATATTATCTCCTTGTTCCCCTGATGATCAGCCAATGCTCTTGGTGTCCAATTGTGCTGATCCGGCTTGTCAGCATCGGCTCCTTGTTCTAACAAGAACTTTATTATTTCAGCATTTTCTTCAGAAACTGCCTTGTGGAGGGCTGTAGTTTTTGAACTACTAGGACACGTGACATCTCCTCCGTACTTGAATATGTCTCTGAGCAGCTCTAGGTTGTTTTGCTCAACAGCATAGCATGCATATGCACCAACATCACCAGATGATAATTTTGCGCCATTGTCGCATAGTAATTGTATCGCGGCTTCATGCTTCTCCAACATGGCATCCCACAGAGGAACATGCCCGTCACAATCTGAATAAATGATCGAGTTTATCATGAGAAATAACCTCAGCTTTTCATGTTATTAACAGGTATATGACGAAATGTACCTGATCTATTTGGGTCAGCTCCATAATCCAAGAGTAGAGCTATACAATTAACACTATTACTCGATGCGGCAATATGCTGAAACACAGAAATGAAGCCATTCATTTCACCATAACTGCTTATATGTATGAGAGGTGTACATTAAAACGTCGCGACAACAAATACCAACCAATGGTGTACGCTTATTGCTGTCTGCTTCATTTGAATCCAACCCGCGTCTTAATAATTGATTCAGTAGCAGATCATCTCCTCTCATTGCTGCGAAACATAAGCTAAGAGGCATATCCATTCTTCCTTGAGCAAGCATCGCTTCAGTTTCTTCCACGATTCCTTCTGTCAAACAATCCCTTGTCTCTTTCATACGCTGCGCGCGTGAATCAGAAAGTAAGATTCAGCCGTTTGTTATTACATGATCAAAATATACGAACTACTATCATCATGCTCTTTCCATTTCCATCATCATGTAAACCATATTGTTCTTGAGGAAACTTTAGTCTCAAGAATTTATGATACGGGACACTTGTAATAAGAGCAGAAGTTCAGTTTTTACAAGTTACTATGAAGTTAGTTTAAACAACCTCGAGAAGATTGCTGATTATGATGGTTCCATCTCCAACATTTGCTTGAACAATGTTCATAAATGCAACACGGTTCAACCTCAGCAGCTGACTGAGCCGTTTTGTTCGAACAGTAAAAGGTTGCGGCCGATAGCAAAGGACGCCCATTTCACCACAAACGCCTCCGGCCTTCAACTCTCCAACAATCTGTGAATGTCAGAGAATGTAACAGTCCTATTGTGACAAACAACAAGGCTATCTTTCGTAGACCGAAAGTATTTTTAAGTTATCAGTGAACAAACACACTCGTTAACATACCTGTTCCATTCCATTTCTGAGTACGATAACTTCCTGTCACCAAGATTTGAATGTCAATCAATAATTTTATAACCAACCAATCAATGAAAGTGTCGAAAATCCTAGAGCAACGAGAAGTATGCATATAAAAGAAATTCTTTCAATTCTTTCATCAACATCAGCGAAATAGGACTTTTTGCTGCAGCTAATGAAATACAACCTCTAGGGGTTCTTGTCCAAACAACTGAGAAGCAAAATGATTTCTAAGAGATCCAGTATGCGTTGCTCCTAAACTAGAAACCTACCATATCTTTGTTGATTATAATGAATACACTGAAAAACATCATCACATTAGTTGATTTCATCTTTCATTAGGCCATAACTATTATACAATAGAGAAACAGTGAAAGCTGAAATAAAAGAGGAGCTTCTTACCACTGCTCCAGTCACCAAAATGTACAAGTCTGTTGGAGCTTCATTTTGCAAAATAACATCTTCTCTTGGTGGAAAATACTCGGCTTTCATCTCTGAAACCTGGAGACTTAAAATCAGAACCAACATTCAGGTCATCCAAACATCGAACATGGATGAGGTCAGGCTCAATTATGAGAACAAGAAACTCCATTTCCGTGTTGAATCGTGAATATGTGGTCAGTAACAGAAATGAGAGAAAAGTAAGAAGATGCAAAAAATTACCAGTTGAAAAAGTAAGTCATTTGACACCCTTTGAAACAAATAAACCTTATCAACAAGTGTATAGAATAGGAAATGGGAGATGCTCGACTGAATCGCTTTCGGAAGCACATCCAGAATTTCCTGTTGCTGCAAGCCTTCTGAGTCGGTTCTGAATTTCAAGCTGAGGTGTGCAAGCATCTGATCTTCAAGGCGAACGGGCAGTCTGTTCCTGTGAGCAAAACTTGAAGCTGCTTGAATAGTATCTCTCTGCAAAACACAGACAAACATAAGACTGCTAACTCAACAGAAAACACCATGAATGACTTCACACATCATTAAACAAGCCATGGCAATGTAGTATGTGTTACTAATGGAAGGGGTTCTTATGGCCAAAATCAACATGATTAGATATAAAACTATGCGCAAAGATTATCGACAGTTCTAGTATTCAAGTTACCACACGAAAATAAATTCTTATTTGCCACTCCATGAAAAGCAAGAGGTTGACTCACAAATTTTCTAGTTCTGCTGGTTCCGTGAACAACCAAGTTGGTCATATTGCCAATGATGTATGCTGTAAGGCCGAGGTTAAACAGCATATAAACAATGCCAAATATCTTCTCCGACAGATTAACTGCATGCAAATCGCCGTAGCCTGTAGTTGTAAGCGTGGTGATGGACCAGTACATTGCAGTCACATAACCGATCCATAAACCTTCTTCCGGAAAATCTTCCATGACTGAACCAATCCATGTGTTCTTTGGGTCGCGATATTTAATAGCAAGAAGATAGTAGAAGCAGCCAGCACAGTGAGTTGCAAAAAGAGTCACCTAACAAACACACATTCACATTACAAGATGCATTTATGAGATGAACCACAATTGGTATATTAATGATATACTCATTGCTTGAACAACTTACAAATACAAGCTTTGCACAACGAATCCAAAAGTAACTGAAATTCCTGTCTTTCTCGAGTCTGTGTGGAAATGAGAACACGCGAATTAACACATAATAAGATATGACGAACTTGGTATAGTTTGTGAATGACAAGTAAATAAAACATCTTACCTAGCAAACAAGTTGCTGACTCTGCGAAGACGCCAGAGTCGAAGCATATTGAAGTAGCCATATTCTTTCAGAGGCTGAGGTAGAACACTCCTAGCTAACTCAGAAGGCATTGTGGAAATGACATCGAAAAATAACCATGTTTTCGCATACCTCCAACCAATGCGCTTATGGTCGTCAACAAGAAGATAAGTGCTCTTATCAAGATATGCAACAAAAAATGTCAAGACAATGTCAATGGCAAAAAAGCCATTAACAACGTTGTCAGTGATCGAGAGAGGTCCCGATGGCTTTTGTAGGAAGCCAAACTCAAACGGAGACACCCATGCTGTATAGAACACCAAGAATACAAGAAATGTCTCCCATGTTCTGTGAAATTCAGGTCAGCAACGCAATATCAGTAGCCAATGGATAAAATCCAAACAAATTCTCAACTAATAATGACTAATTTCACCATCTCATGGAAAGAGACATAAAACGAAGATCAGTAATATCACAAAAGGAAAACTTTTCAAAGCATGGGGCATCAACTATTACAAAATCTTGCACCATATCAAAGTTCATTCAAACACCTAGCATTCTCATTGTCATAATCCGCGGTCATTAGCCGCAAAGTAACCAAGAAGGAAAAACAATCTAGGAATTAAGGACACAAATACGCAATTTGACAACAACCAACCACATCACCTAAAGATGTTAATTGAAACATACTCCAAATTCTGCACTTTTGTTTGTTTCATGCATATTACAAACCACGGATTTGATGATACATATATGACCATTAAGAAGGGCATGCAACACGAATTGAGAAACAAAGGAAATGCTGAGAACCTGTAGCGAGAATCAAAAGGGGAAATGATCAAAGGATGGAGCTTGAGATTCTTGTTGGCGTGGGCGCCAAGAGAAGGAAGAATACCGGTGGAAATGCTATGCTGGGAACTACGCTCATCCCTCGAAAGCTTGTCGATTTCGTCATCCACACCATCTCCTTCATACCCTTTTTTACTAAACAAGAATGACACCTTTTTCCCTTCTGTGTACCCCATTACGACTTTTTCAAGAATCCCAGAATCCTAAGACAAAGGAAAATGAGCCTTCCTTCGGTCTCATTTGGATTCAAATTCGATTGTTTGTTTCTGTCCGAGGTTGATGTTCCATGTGTCTGTCATGTGCATGGGGCAGCACAGATGAATCGCCAGATTTTGGCTTCAACACATAGTTAATAAATTTAGTTTCTTAAGATTGATCGTTAATTCACGTACACCAAGAAGGGAGAAGAACGGATGCTCATTCCTTATCTAAAAGATAAATAAATTTCACACTTTGAAACCATGCATGTTCATTTCTGTTGGGCGAATACCGAGTAAAAAGCGGAGAAAAAGGGATATATGGTCTCTTCTTTGTATTATGTAAACCGATGAAATTTTGGTTTTACCTTTTTACAAATACTTGAGTGAGACGGTCTCACTCATTCTTATGGTGAGACGGAGGGTCTAAATATAATTATTTAAAGATGACAAATGGCATGGGGTACATTATGTAATTTTTAAAAATTTACTTATTACTTTGTCTGACCATAACTTATGGTGAGACGGTCTCATATGAATCTTTCTCTTACCTTTTTATCTAAAGTTTTAAACTTATGTTTCAACATAGCATATCTAATCAAGTATGTAAATTAAATAACGAACAAGACACACAAATTGGTTACGCAGTCGGTGAAATCTACCTACATTTGAGGGGTCTGGCCCAATTCAGAATAAATCCACCAGAAAAATACGGTACAAAGTACACCATACAACTATATTTATCTTCTAATTATTAACGTGTGGATTTCGCAAGCTCCCCTTGCTACCGATACGCCTTGATCAGACTCCCTCTGACCTCAAAACTTGTCGACGTTGAATCTCCTCCTCCTGAGTAATTAAGGTATACGACTCTGAACTTGATCAACAGGTCACGTATGATGGAACATATGTCTGCTGGCTCTCGCAGTACTCTTGGAAAGATATAAAATCTGAGTGCAGATTTTGGCAATTAAAATCGCGAGTAATGCAGTCATGATGTCCTCTATTTATACTCCATGAGCATATCGGAACTCTCCATAATTTTCTCCACAATATTCCAATTTCATATCTGCTTCTGAAGCATATCCAAATCTCATAAATAAAGGGATTTTTCTTATGTCAAATATCTCATAATATTCCATAAATTCAATTCCATAATTATAGGGACTTTCCATAAATTCATTATGCTTCAACATGTCTGAATCAAATATTGCATAAACTCCAATTTTCCATAAATCAATATTAAACAATATTATTTCAATCAAGTCCTAATTCTTACCGTATGTTCCAACATAGAAATTATGAAGTCTTGTGCGTGTATACTTCCTTCTCCATTTCAAATTCTGATTTTAATCAAATCTCTTAGAGATAGGAATTACCAAATATAATCCCTTGAAGTAAGGCATTAGAATATATCGTCCATGTCTTTTTCCATTGCCGAATATTTCAATTTCATAAATCTAATCCAATCTCATAAATATAGGAATTGATATATTCTCCAATCAAAATATTATGAACGAAAATACTTCTTCTTCTCGGATTACAACTCCTCCTTCCATATATCACTAACATATCTTCTTTGATGTTTCAACACAATCATTTTATATTTGTATAACTTTCACAAATTGTCAACTAGACAAATCTGAACTTTACATTGTGTACAGAAACAATATAGTACCGAATTTTGACATAACATTTTATCGTTTATTGAAACAATAGTGTGTACGACTTGAGTTGAGAAATCAACGCTTTTCAAGTTTTCTATACTACTGGTACAGGTTCTTAAGCGCTAAACAAGTAGTTACAAACTTACAAGACCATTTTCTCTCGAAATCATATCCTAAGAAGATCGGCTAAAACACTAAACAACAATTTATGTAACCTCGTTCTCCGCAAATCATATCCCAAGAGGATCTCCATGCCATCCAGCTCATTACTCAGTTATTGGCTCATAACGAGTGCATATGCTATTCCTAGCACCGATTTTGCACAACGGGTGCTCGTACACCGGTGTCTGTGTACCCGTTTTCCATTAATATTGGTGGCAATCTCGTATCTTGGAACACCAAAAAGCATTTCATTGTCTCTCGTTCTAGTTGTGAGTCAGAGTATTGCGCTATGACCAATACCGTTGGTGAACTTGTTTGGATGTGTAATTTATAGAAGGATCTTCGTATTCCTTTGTCCTCCCCGCCTCTTCTGTTTTGCAACAACAATTGTGCCATATTCCTATCCTAGAATCTGGTTTCCCATAAGCAAGCAAAACATATTGACATTGAATACCACTTTATTCGTGAGATTGTCTCCTCCGACAAATTGCTCACTCGACATATTCATTCATTTCTGCAAATTGCGAAAATCTTCACCAAGCTGTCTCGTCCTCTTATTTGTATCTTTTGGTCCAAGCTGTGTCTTATCTTTCCACACTTGTTTTTGTGGGGAAGGGGGTGAGATAGTATATCATTAGAACTCTTAAATCTTCTTTGTACATTACGAATTACATTTGTAACCTTTTTATCTACTGTTAAGTAGCTTAACCAAAGGAAAATTCAACCACTAACCAACATTAAAAAAGTATGATTTTGACCACAACGGCCTTCATAAGAAACTGTAACAATTGTAAGACTTAAGTTAAGAAATCAATGCCTTTCAAGTTTTCTATTTTACCGGCACAGTTACTTAAAAATTAAACAAATAATTATCAGACCTGTTTCTCCGGAAATCAATCCTAAGAAGATCTGCTAAAACACTAAACAACAATATATGTAACCTCATTTTCCGCAAATCATATCCTAAGAGGATCTCCATGCCATCAAGCTCATCACTCAGCTTCACCTATAAATCAAGCCATCATTTCTCTAAGAAATATCCACAACCTGCTATTTAACCTAAACCTAATATTTCTCTCTACAAAAACCATGGCAATTCAGCTGACCAAACTTGCAGCC
>JAULKK010000006.1:11818297-11828898 GCA_032355705.1 Rubia peregrina
TTGAATTAGGAATATTTCATTCAATTGCACATGATTAGTACATTATTAAGTGGTATATAATGAATATTTAGATTTCTCCTATCAATAATTTTCTAGCAAATTATCCTGAGAAAAAATGGTTAAAGCAAGAAGGGTAAAAACAGGCTCTTAAGGCAAGTAATCATTTGAGAATTTTGTTTTAAGATAATAGAAGATAAAGAGAATATTTTAAAAACTAATATTTATATCAAGTCTAAAATTTATGAAATTTATGATGTTAATAAAATGGGCAAGTGAAAAGTTATAAAATTAACACATTCATTTAATTTTACTGGAATTAACCTATAAATATTAGGAACACTTGTACAGTTAAAATTTTCAAAATATATAAAAATTTGAGACTATTAAACATTAAGGGGGTCAGCGGGGGCACGTGCCCCAGTGTCCCCACCCTAAATCCGCCACTGACTAGAATCGCAACAAAAAATACTTTAGAAAATCAAATAAATATCAACAAAAAATGCAAAACATCAACATTATCGCCAAACTGAAAATCATAAATATCAACTACAAATAACAAAACAACAACGAAAAATCCTAAAACATCAACTACAATCGCACCAAAAAGTATATAAAGTCAATTAAATATCAACAAAAAATTGAAACACCAACATAATCGCCAAACTGAAAAATCATAAACATCAACTAAAAAATGCACAAAACATCAACAATGATTAAACTGTGGAATTTTTTAAAAACTGCAAACATCAATCTATGTCATCCAAAAAGCTAAAAACATCAACTCTTATCACCTAAAGCGCACCCAGAAAATTGAAAACAAAAACATGAGAGAAAAAAACTACAAACATCAATCTATATCAACCAAAACGTTACAAAAATCAACTCCTATCACTTAAACCTCACTCGAAACAAGAAAAACATCAACATGAGAGGGGGGAAACTACAAATATCACCCAAAAAGCTACAAACATTACTCGTATGACCTAAACCTCACTCAGAAAATGAAAAACATCAATAGAGAAATTTTTTTTGCAGACATCAACCTATATCACCCAAAAAAACTACAGACATCAATGTATATCACCCAAAAAACTACAAACATAAACTCATATCACCTAAACCTCACTCGGGAAATGAAAAACATCAACATGACAGGAAAACACAACAAACATCAACCCATATCACACAAAAGTTACGCATATCAACTCATAACATCATAACATCATCACATAACATCATCACATAACATCATAACATCATCACATAACATCATAACATCATCATATAACATGATAACAACATAACATAATCACATAACATCATCGCATCATCAAATAACACTGTCATAACATCATCGCATCATCAAATAACACTATTATAACATCATCGCATCATCAAATAACATTGTCCTAACATCATCACATAACAGTGTAACATCAAAAAAGGCGCAAAAAAAGATCAAACACACTGTTAATCAAATAAAAAGGCGCGTGTACACGTGCTAGATAATATCCAGACTCGGCATGCGTGAACTTCACGCACCCCTCAACTGAGCGCGTGAATCTCATGTGCTAGACGAATAGGACAGTCTTCTATCTCACCTTCCTAATTTGTTGATAAAGCCGTCTCACCTTTTGTCTTATCTTCCATCTCACGAACAAGTCGTGTTGTAGTGCACGGAGGTTCCAACGACTGTACGTGGTGGTCGGAGGTGATTTTCCGCCAGAGCATCGACGGAGGACGAGATGCCGACAGATAGGCAATTCCGATTTCTATGCCACTCCTAAAGAAGTGTTGATTAGAGGTAGACAATCAAAGGCGGTTCTTGAGGAACTGCTTTTAATTGGGATCCGAAACAGCATCAAAACTCGAACTTCCTCCCAAGTCAAGCATTTCATTTTAAAGGTTGTTTTAAATTGATCAAATACGGTTCTGGCTTTGACAAAAATCAATTAAATGTGGTTCTATTGTAAAACCACCTTTAATGGATAGCATTGTATTGGCCACTGTATAAATAAAAACCCTAAATCTCATGCCTTAGTTATTTTTCTTACCCTTTCTCTCCAGTCCCTCTCTCTCCCTCTCACGCATTCCTCACTCCACCACCCGCCTCTCACACTCATGCTTCCTTTCTCCATCAGAGCCGAGTCTCTTCCACCGCGCCGAGTTCTCTCTACCGCATCACGTTGACTCCTCCGAGTATATCCCCCTCCGACGCGCTGCCTCACCCCATCGCATGGCGTCGTCTCCACAACTACGACCTTCCACCACCGTGACCCTTCACCACCACAACCCTCCACCACCACGAAGGCTCTATTTTTTGTTTGATGATTTTATGTTCGATATATGTTGTTTAACGTTTATGAATCTTGGTGTTTGAGTTCAATCTATGATTTGATCATTCTTGTTCCTGATTTGTATTTTTGCTTTCTACCGGAAAACTAAGGTTCCTGTCGTAGGTTTCCGACAACTTTTTTAGAAGAATCGAAATAGGTTTCAAACTCGAAACTGAATTTGGACCCCAATCAAAGGTATTTTTTTAATCGTCTTTGATCTAAATTAATCAAAGGCAGGGCTAGAGTGTGTATGATATAACCGCCTTTACAAGACTTTCTCCACTAGTGCCCAATGGTTCCAACAGTGGAGTTGGTAGTTAGATTTGGGGAACGATATATTGGAATTATTTTTATTAGGGTTTAGAAAAATATTTTTATATACTGTAATTTTTTAAATAATTTAAAGATGAAGAATCAAATTTATTTACATTTTTTGAAAAGAAATTCATCCCAATTAAAACCTTGAGTAATTACATAATAGACCATGCCTAAAGTTCATGCTGTATAAAAAAAGACTTCATGTTTTTATTAAAAAGATCATGTTTTAATAAAATCAACTCATTTCAACTAAAAATAAGCTCAACTAACGTACACCAGTCAAAAACTAGTATGGTGGGTTAGATAACGCAAACCTTATCTCCAAGCCACAACCCTCCTTTTTCAATCTTTTTCCCCCATATTTTCATTAGGGGAGATGAGGAATAACCGTCTATTTAATTCATATATTTTTTATTGAATAAGTGTAGGATTTATCTCCACATATTAGTTTTGTTCATCGACCCGATCGATTAAATCGTTGTGTTCATAACTTGATTTAATTGTTCACGTTGATGTATTGTTCTCGATCTTCTTGTACAAATCGTGTGTTCACAATTTCGTTTGTAGTTTTATTTTTGGTTTCCATTAATTTGGGTTCGTCGGATCTGTTGTTTTCAAGGAGTTTACAGTTTGGACAACATAGATTGTGATTAGATCAAGTGGTGTTACAGTTGTAGAAGACTCTGTTTAGCGCAGTGATATTGATGCATGATATGCTCTTCTTTGCCAAGTGGTTATATTTTTTGCGGGAAGCGAGTTAGTATCCTCGAGGGTGATGTTACAGTTGATATTAGATCTCTTATTTGCAATAGCACAGACGATCGATATGGTTGACGTGTAATTTAGATATCCTTGCAATATGATAATTATTTCCAGAAGTTAGTTAGGTTGAATGTCAATTCCACTCATTGTAATCTCCACTGGGTATTTTTTTCAGCAACTTTGAATGATTGTTTTTTTAAAATAAAAAACCCATACACCAGTCAAATACAAACTTAGCATAATAGAATCTAAAGGAAAATCTTTGGTTACAATCCCAGCTTAGACCATGTAAAATGGTGAAATCATTATGAAACCAATCTTGTGGTTTATTTTCGTTAAATATTCAATCTTTCGCTTCCACCTCATCAATTGAAACTACAAAGAAATCACTCCATATTTACCTACATAATGGTAGAAACCACTATGAAATCACTTCTTGGAACCTACTTGATTTTCTCTATCTTACTCATTAATTTTATCTTGATTATTTAATTTTAAAAAATTACCAACTTAAAATAAATTGAAATGTGAAATTTAATAATACACTTTTAAGTTTATAATTTCATTTCATTTTTATTAAATTTATATGGAAAATATTAAAATTAAGATGTGGACTAGCGGGACACGTGGGCCAATAATAGAATGCCACGTGTCCCACTAGGGGGGAAACTGATGAACATTTGATGCCACGTGGGTCATAGAGCTTGGGGCGGAAATGGCAAATTGGAGCAGTTTCAATTACTGAAACCAAGGCCCAGTCTCAATTAATTGAGATCATAATGAAACCCTCATTACGGGATTTTGTGATTTCAGTGTAGTTTTAATGTGACTTTATTTTCGAATTGAATTCACTCTGAAACTCCCATTGCACATGTTGTTAAGCCACATTTTCTTCCTAATCAAGCATGTTGCTCTGTTAATAATATCATTTCATTGGGAGTAAAAGAGAAAATACAGTTAGCCGAAAATAGATTAAATTTCAGTTTATTAATGATTACGACAAGAATGGTTGCATCTCGTGCACATGTGATTTATCCAAAAAGAATCGAGTAGAGTGACTTGTGTGGTTGACTAGCTCCAAAAGAAGGTGCATCTGATTTGATTTCACCGCAAAAAAGAAGTGGTCCACATCTTGATGTGCGTCTAAAATCTACCCATGCTACTGTGTCGAGTCAAATGGAAGTCCCCGGCACCGCATGTTACTTCATCTACCCAATCCTACCGAGATTTCAGGATGTTTTTTCCACTCAATTTCTGCTCAATCACGGGTTCCTTAAAAGCAATCATCAACTAAACTTTAAATCATATTTTAGGATTTCTTTTTCCCACTCTTGAATATGAATAAAAAAGGACCAAATTGTCTTTTTTTTTAAACAAACAAAAATGCGTACTTTTTTTTTAATTAAAACCGTCGTAGACGGGGTTTGGAGGGTGTCCTTCCCTTTTCATTAAGCTCAAAAGTGGCCAAAAATTTTGGCTGCAGTTACCCGAAGGTTTACATATGTTGCTTGAAGGCTTACATTGGTTGCCGTTGGTTTACATCAATTGCCCGAAGGCTAACATCGGTTGCCCTAAGGCTTATCTAATAAGCAATAAGTAAAACGGCCTAAGCAATATGTAATCCCTTCCCTCTACCTCCACACCCCCGTGTCGGCAAAGGAAAAGGCCTGTCCCCAAAAAAGACGAGGACTAAAACGGCCTCCTACTTTTTTGCCTCCAACCCCCGTGTCGACAAAAAGAGGTAGCCCTCCGTTTTAGCCCCTTGCATATCCTCCCCCCGGAGTAATATACTCATCACTGAGACCCTGCTTGTATCTTGTTTACATCTCAAAAACCGCCGTCGGTGGTCAGCTGTGATTGAAATGAATCCGAGTTCTCCATTTTATCCTGTGAATAAAAGGAAAAGAAAAACAGTAATGGTGAAAAAATAATGCAGTTTGGCTTTAGTATGTGTTTGACTTTTTGCTGCCTTCCAGATTTACCATCATTTTGTATCTCTGTCACCTAAACCTAATGCTTAGATTGTTTGGAACGAGTCTGAACCGTTGTGTTAGTTGATGAGTAGTCCTTTTTATTATATTTCCTTGTTTTTAGTGTTGTTTCCTCAGATACCAGATTTAAAGGTGTATTTGAAAGCTTTAGTAATGAGTTAAATTTCTTTTGTGATTCTGTAAAGCTAGCTTTTAGTTCTGATAGTTTAGTTTCTGGTTGAGGTATATTTGTTAAATTCTGTTCTGGATTCAACCAATCAAGGGCTCTAACTCTCCCTAAGGTAGGTGATTTTCCTTCAATTATTGCTAAGTATTTTTTAGCATTTCCTGTCTTAGGTTTTTCTCTCTCTGAGAAGGCAGATTTTGAATCAGAAGATGAAATTGTTTCCTGCCTATGAAGCACATCATGATCTACAACTGAGTCTGTGGAAAGAGTTTGAAATTTATCCACCTGTAAATGTGACTCTACAGTTCCTTTTTGAATTGGAGATTTTTTTGATGAGCTGACATTTAATTGTCCTATTTGTGGAGATGATTCATTAAGGTGAAATGACTGGACAGAGTGGTTGACTGCTGAATTACTAGGCAACTGAGGCAGACTAAAATGACTTAAAACATCTAGCATGGCAGTAGCCGTAGTTTCAGTACAAATACCATTTAAATTAGTATCATTTAGCAGACCAGATTGAAGAGTATCAGCAGTTTGATCAAATTGCAGTGGAGGGCAAGTAATGTGATCATTTTCCAAATCAGTCATAGTATTAATTGTCTTTACAATAGGATGAACATGTGAAAAACTAGCATTTTGCATTTTAGATGGAGATAAATCATCAGTTTGGTCATTTTGAAGAATAGTAGAGCTACTGACTATGCTATGTTCATTTCCCAGATCAGGTAAAACCGACAGGTTAGAAGCATTAGGCATTTCAGCTAAAAAAGCCAAATCATTTCCATCAGTGGGTATATCAGAAAGAACACTAAAGCCATTATTATTAACTACAGCAGAAACAGATTGTTGTTTACCAGTTAAAATAACATCATCCAAGGCAAAGCTACTAGCATTCAGTTTAGAGTGAACCTGTCCAGATGATGCAGGATCCTGAATCTCAATGAGACCTTGTTTTTTGTCAATAAAATTACCTGCAGGCCTTCTCTGTTCTTCTTTTGAAACATCCATTTTACCTGTATGATTAGGATTGTTTGTAGGTCTCCATGCACTTAGAGTTGAGATGCTATTTTCATTCCTGCAAGAAGAGCTTTGATGGCCTATTTTTTGGCAGTTAGAGCAATACTGTGGTAGGCCATCGTATTCCACATATTGCCAGAAGCCAAAACCCCTATAATCTATCCAAACTCTACCAATAAGAGGTTCAGTTAAATCAATTTCAACACACACCCTACCAACATGAGGTCGGGTACGATTAAGTGTGGCTTTATCTACCTTAATTGACTTACCTAGTAAATTACCTAAGCTCATCATAGCCCACTCATCGAAAAATTGCTGGGGTAAACCGTACATGGATACCCAAACCGGAACTATAGGTGAATCAGTTCTAGGGTTGAAGTTAGGCACCCATTTTGTTATTCTAAGGGAATATGACCCGAAATTCCAAACCTTATGTAACCAACACCGATAATAATCATCAGGCAGTGCAAAGGTTAACAATACCTGGTGATTGTCAAGAAGATTGATGTCGGTGCGTCCTTTGAAATCAGCGGTTTGGAAATCCTTGCGTAGCCGATCCATTTGGGGTCTGCTCCTAGCGAACTTACCGATTAGGGTCCACTTTAGAGGGGCTTCAAGCCTCTGGCATTCGTCGAGTGTAAATCGCAAACCAGGCTCCCCTAAATGTTCAATTTTTTGCTTAGGGCATGGAATTGGTTGGCTCGGATGTAGGCGAATTTCATCAAGAAGGTGGTTGTTTAGTGCTTGAGCGTAGGAGAAGGGTGGTTTCTGGATGGGCGGGGGCTCCGCCATCGCGGCGGCGCCGGCGGATATGGAGAAGAAGATTGGTAGGTTAAAATCGCCGCAGAGCGTTTTGCTTGGTATGTGAAACTGTTAATTTTTTTTTCGACCAATTTTTAAAATTGAAGTGCTAAGTTTTTTATCAGCGATATCTTCTTGGCCTTTAACTTTTGAAGAAATTAAAATAAATGACATTATTTTTGTCATTTCATCCATTGAAGAACATATTGATCGTTATAAACTAAAATTTTGAGTTTTCTATTTTTAAATTGATTTAATTAAAAATAAAGAAACAAAAAAATTCCACCTCCTTCGAGAAGCTGTTGTTTCTACAATACCTAGAAGTCTAGAACCCTTCTATAAATAAAGCTCTGCAAGAATAATCAACTTTAGCTGCTTCAACTCAGTCAACTGGAAGGAAATGTGGATAACCCTTCAGGATGATAGGATATCTAAAATAAGAAACTGCAATCGTGACATGAAGGCTGAAAGATTTGGAAGTACATGCAGGATTTTACTACTCCCTCTGTCACAGGTTAAACTGCACACTTCACTTTATATTACTATTTATTATCCAACTTTGACCGCATATTTGAATAGATATATAAGTAATAATACTATCGTATGTGATATTGTTTGATTCATCATAACAAATAATTTCTCAAAAGTAACTTTTTATTATACGTAGTTAAATATATTAACGGTTAGAAAAGTTTATTGATGAGCGTGAAAAAGATTCCGTACAATTTAACCTGAGACAGAGGGAGTATTAAAAAATTGAAATTCTCCTTACTGTGTTTGAACAGCCCCAGAGAAGACAAGACCTTCAATATTTTTTTTGCTATTAGAATAAGCATGTTTTGTTAATTTACAAAACAGCTAAAAACTTGCAAGTAACACAGGTTATAACATGTACCAAGTACACCCTCAATCTCGTCTGATTTGCGCGGATGGAATAATGTTTAATTATGTTTGACACACTTCCCATGTTTTATTATGTTTGACACATTTCTCATATTTTTCAAATTTCCAGCATTATTTCAATGGTAAAAAAAAATAATCATTTCAAATTACTCATTTAATTTTTTAATCTTTTCTTTCAATTCTTCTCACACATTTTAAATTGAAAAAAACTAAACTTATGGTGCCGATTATGCTGAACACAATAAAAAAAGTTTCAAACACTCTATTTTCTTAACTTTGACATGATAAGTTAATTTTTTATAATGTAAGTTGAAACGTGTGAAGAGATTTACGTTAAAGGAGTGGAGTTTAATACTCCTGAACGCAATTTCTTCACACATTTCAACTTGAAATATGTATAGTAAAAAATATGTATCATAATCAAAGTATGTACACTTCTGCATGTGTATTTCAACTTTTCATTTCTTTTTATTCAAGTTGAAATATGTACAATTTTTTATTTAAAAAAGATAAAATATTCAATTTGTCAAATGCAAAAGAAAATAGAGGGAGTACGTGACTTGATTTGTTTTAGAACAGCATGAAAATAATCTCCAGATTGTTCGCTTTCTTCTTCTCTGACGCAACGCTCAATTTTATCTACTTTTCTTGAAAATAATTCCACAATAATGCTACATGCCTCCATTAACGCTTGTTTAAACAAAAACTGATAAAAAAGCGTGGCCATGACATGTACTCCCTCTGTCCCAGTTCAATCTGCAAACTTTTTGATCAACTTTCTCAAAATAGATTTGACCATAAATTTTAACCAGTGTATATATACAAATATCATTATGTGAGATATCATTGGATTCCCTGCATGATTTATCTTCTAAACGTCAAATTTTAATACATCACTATTATACATAAATCGAGTTATCGTTGGTCAAACATAATATGAGAAAGTTGACAAAAAAATGTGAAGTTTGAACTGAGATGGAGGGAGTATCATAATTTTCAAGATCTTAATAAATAAAGGATACTCCCTCTGTCCCAGTTCAATTTGCAGAGAGAGAAACAGAGGGGTATTTATCCACAGTAAAAACGTCAGAAAAAACCGACAAAAAGCAATTCTTAAAGGACAGAAAGCTACTGCAAATAGTGACTTTAATTACAAAAATTATACACTAATCTAACTCTTTAAATTCACAAATTGGTCACTAAATGCCTTTAATAAGGGCATTAAATACAATTTCATATCAAATCAAATTTTAAAATGATGCACTTTTAAGCTTCTGGCTCTCAGCTTCTTCTTCTTTAGCAAGATCCCAGGCTGTGAAGAACAGAAGAAAAAAAACATCAACATCCAACAAAAACAAGAACCGAGCAACACAAAAATAAATAAACACCCAAAAGAAGAACATCAAGAACCGTCCGGGCTCAAATCTGGAAAAGAAAGAAACAAAACCATCAATCTATCGGATTAAAAACCTCAATCCATTCAATACTCAAGCAACAAACAAGAAAACATGCCATTAAAACTAAAATCCACAACATAAAAATTAATCAAATGTCCAAATTGGATCTGCGGATTTTCTTTTTACAAGAAGACATATTCTTTGTCTAAAACAATTTTCTTTTACAGATATACAGAAATCCTAACCCAAAAGTGGATTTTTTTAAAAAAATAATGGATGAAAAAGCATAAAAACGCATGAACTCGCAGTCATCAAACCCGACTTACAAAATTTAAGCTCTGATGGGGTATAGAAATCCAAATGTTTGGAAACCCAGTTTCAAAACACCAAAAATGGCAAACAAACATTCGCGAGCCGATTGGTAACCAATAGGGACCAAGTTGTGATAATAAAGAAGATTTTAAGAGCTGTGATGATGAGGAGAAACGGCTATGATGTGGAGGATAAAGGGTTTCAGGAGAAGATTCAAGATTAGAAAGAGGAGGAGGTGAGAA
The DNA here is from genome assembly GCA_032355705.1 of Rubia peregrina. Taxonomy (NCBI): domain Eukaryota; kingdom Viridiplantae; phylum Streptophyta; class Magnoliopsida; order Gentianales; family Rubiaceae; genus Rubia; species Rubia peregrina. The sequence continues at coordinate 11,828,546 of JAULKK010000006.1, forward strand.
ATGGCGTTAGATTTCAGAGAGAAGAAGAGAGGAGATAAGGTTGAGGAGCGTTGGGAAGTGAGAGGATTTTGATGGGATATGGTTGAGGGTTCGAAATTAGTGGGAGGCAGGTGGGACCGGGTGATTAATTAGGCATGGCTTTTAAGCTGATGGAAGCATCGCGTTTGACTAGCCAACAACCACCTCAAACCCATCCCTAAATTGGGAATTAAACAACCAAGCCCATTTGTAATTTTCAGCAAAAAATAAGGGTATTTTAGGTGTTTTGGGCCAAGTCAACTGGATCTATTTTTGGCAAAATTCAAACTTTACAATTTGAGTTGGGACACCCCTAAATGGGAAGTGTGCAGTTT
>JAULKK010000006.1:11828998-11846771 GCA_032355705.1 Rubia peregrina
GTTTCAACCCGACCCGTTTCGACCCGACCCGACCAACAGATTTCGACCCGTTTCAACCCGACCCGTTTCAACCCGAACCCGTTTGACCCAAACCCGAACCTGACCCGAATAACCGAATTGACAGCTCTAGTTACATTCTTGTTCCTTATCATGCACAAGCTGATGTGACAAGAATAATCGTTAAAAAATTGAAAATTTTGGACAAACAGAAATATTGTTCAAATTAAAAATGTCAAAATTTAACAATATATTATCACTGCTTGATACATTTATCATTTAACAATATATTATCATTGTCTGATAACATACATGCAGAAACAAAATTCCCAGCACTTTCCCTTCTGATACATGCTTGTTCCTTGTGATGCACATGCAGAAATAAATCAAAGAATGTATAGTATCGACAGACTAAACGGCAGAAATAAATCAAAGCATGAGATATTATCACAACACAGTTTTACAGATTATTATATAATGATCAAGCTGCCAAATGAAATGGCTATCAAGCTCCTGCTTCTCCATCTTTCAACCGCAGTGTAACTTTGATATTCATTCCTCCCAATTCCGCAGCTAAATATCTAAATACATATGGCATTGCAACCTTCTCCATCCCCTTACTTGTTTGACAAGCAACACAAGTTACTTTAGTTGGTTTTTTACAAGGTTTCCGCCCAATGATCTTCAGCTGTTGCGTCTGGATCACTGAGGTAGTAAGAATGCTTCCGCATAAGGAGCAAATATCTGCAACATGATAGTCTGAACTGGTATGAAGCCGGTCATGCAGAAGATACGCTGCACCATGCGCGAGAAGTGAATCTCGTTCCATTTCTCCAAACCTAACACCTCCACCACGCTTTCGCCCTTTAATTGGCTGCCTGGTTACTTTATCAACAGCTCCAGTGGAGCGAACCTGCAAACATGTTTAAGGCATTTAATTACAACCACTTATACAATTATATCTGTTGTACATTTATACCAAGTAAATGTAGATATCCAAGAAGTGAACAGTATATACATCCAGTAGTACAGAAATATAATCATAAAATCCTGTCTGAGAAACACAACCTCTGATAGCCCATTGAGTAAGTCAAACATGCTAGACAGTGCATAAATAGTTCAAGAGCTGATGTTTTATCATTTAAACTTAAACATCTAGAATAGAGGCAAATATGACTGATAAACGTTCAAATAGTGTTAAAAGTGAGGTGTCAAATCAAAGACTCAAAACTTGAATCCTAAGCCGCAGAATTCTAAGAGGTAATGCAGAGTGTACTTATAAAAGAACATTCTGGTTTGTAAGGGGCTCAGAATGAATAACAAAAAGGAAAGCATAATCTCAAATTTGCAGAAATACCATACCTGGAATTTATCTAACACCATATGTCGAAGTCGTTGATAATAAACAGGCCCAATAAAGATCTCACATTTAAGTTCAGTTCCATACACTCCACTGTATAATACCTCAGTACCATGGTAATTGAACCCATGCGAAGTTAATAAAGGACCAAGTTCATCAACAAGTGCAGTCTCAGATTCTTGACCTTCATTTTCCTTCTTCTGTGAGTTGGAAAATGGAGTTGCATCCTTAAACTCTCCATTTAAGGCCCCTCCCTGCAACAGACATATGATCATTACATTATTATCAATTCCTAAGCACCAAGCAAGGGGAAGGAAAAACTAAAGAATGAAGGCCGTTAAGATTTAGATTATGTTTCAACGTAGCAATGGCATTAAACTTTTAATGCTTTAACTTGCAACATCGTTTATGCTAAACCAAACAATATACAGTACAAGTTCCCTTCTATGGAGCAAAACCGTATATCCTAAAAGGAGTAAAACCTCAGTTCAAGCATGTTCATCTTCTATGGAGCAAAAAAGAGCAAAACCTTATATCCTAAAAGGATTGCAAAACATTAGTTCAAGCATGTTCATCTTCTTCAACGACGTCAACGTATTAGGGGAAAGATGATCTACATTATTTAGATGAACTACTTATATACAACAATGTAACACTCAAATTTTACCTTCACTAACTCAATACTATGTTGTAAATAAAAACCAGAACCTCCGAACCTTTCAGAAACATAATCTACTGTGCAGCCTCAAAACAGCATGGTAAATAATCAGCTGAGACCCGGAATGGAGTTCAATACAACGAAAGATGAGAGGACTACTTTTATAAGTGTAACCCGGTAACTCAAAAAAAGATCAGATTCCATATGCTCTACAGCCAAATTGTCTCAAAATTAAAGATGGTCAATTTACTTTTCCACCAGATCATATGCCTATAGAGTAGGTAGCAAATGCTCTTTGAGATGACTATCAAACAGTATATACATTTGAAGAAAGAAAGGAAAATGAAAAGTAGACTAAAAAATAGGGTATATTGCTAAAAGTTAGCTGTCCATAGTACAAATAGACAAATTTAAAGTCTTCTAGGATTATCTGCAGGGTCTTCAGAAGATAGTTCCCTCTTAACTGGATGAGATACCATATTCACCATTATATACTTTAATATGTCAAGAAAAACTCATTTAAACTGGTACTGTGCAACTTAGGTGAGACACAATATGAATAATAATGTCTGCCAGCCATACCTTAGCAGCAATTGACTCCAAAAGCATTCCAATCGTCATTCTTGATGGAAACGCATGGGGATTGATGATAAGATCTGGCCGCATGCCAGTAGTTCCTGAAAACGGCATATCAGTGTCCGACCACAGCTGAGAGCATACACCTTTTTGGCCATGCCTGCTGCTAAATTTATCACCGATTACAGGATTTCTAGAACGTCGAAATCGTATATTTGCCTGCTCACAAAGCACACCAAAAAGAATTTAATGAGTTACAAAGGCGTCGTATGCCACCCAATCCAAATGTCATTATCATCTATTTTTCCATTCTACAAGCAACATTTTACCTTTTCAAATTCCAATATAAATTTGTAAATTTTGAAGAAAATACAAAGAAAGTCACAACTAATACTGGTTGAAGAACTATCATGGGGAAGATGCCAAGCCAAGTAGAAGCATATACGAGCTCACAGGGCATTAAAAGAGTTGGTAAACTTCAAATCTTATAAGAATAAAATATAGTACTTCCTTTGTCCCAACATAAGCTGCACACTTTGACTTTTACAGTTGACTAAAATGTTTGACCACTAATATCTTTAATTGTGTAAAATAAAATAAATAAATAAATAATATTCTGAAAATACACATTAAGATGAACCTAACAATGTGCCAAACGATAATATTCTTACTTATATCAATAGAATATTATAGTTTAAATTAGTCAATTTAAACTAAATGAATAATACAATTGCAGCTTATGCAGGGACAGAGTGTGTCGTACATTTTACATCCCCCAATAACTCACCTTCTGTAAGTTCTGTTTGTTTTTCACATCAACAGCAACATAATCTACAACGACAGGCTCAGAACCTTTTAACTTGTTCCTTGAGAAAGAATTGTTTGATTCATTATAGATGCTGCAGTATTCTTCGCCTGGGATTAGCCTCTGTCATTTTGTGAAAGATTCAGTACATGCAACAAGGTGAAAGTCACTAGACAAAACACAAATAGCATCTCTTACTTGGCCAACATATGGAAGACCGTCAGAATCAATCCGGTCATTAAATGACTTGTCCAAATTACTTCTTCGAAACTCTCTTCGGGTACTGTGAGAAAAACTTCTTTGTTCAGCAAGGTCAATTGTTTCTGTCTGTAAATGACAAATTCACGAATATAAACAGTCAATAAAATATAAATTCAAACAGAAAGGGGAGGGGTTTAAAGGCCCACACGGAAATTCACAGGGGATCTAATATATTTTTCAATCACTTTTTGTTTATTTCATTCTTTCTGATTGTTGACATGAACTGATGCAGTTTATCATACTTCATCAGCTTATTTTCCACTCATACTCCTCAGAAACCCAAACACCCCAACCCCCACATTCACCACTTGGGAAGAACAGTGTCAGCATTAAAGTACCCTCACTTCATCCCTATTTCTCTGGTTTTTATAGAATCTCAGTCAAATTCAGTTAACTATTATAAACTGAAAATAACTTTAACTGCCACCTTTACTTTTGGAATTAGTTTGATAAATGGAGTTTGGTTTATGGAATCAAAATTTAAGAACCAACCCAAATTTTCCAAACACACCTTCCCCTTCAGTATTGATATAAATATCGGTCTACCATAATACACACTCCAGATCTTATAAGGACTGGAATTGTAATCATTCTACATTGGACATAGCTTTGAGCTTCTCAGAAAATAGATTAATATTTTACCTCAATTTTAAATTGTTATTAGACAACCAAGACATCTAACATATAGTTAGCCAGGGTTGTCCTACAGACAGTCTCAAGTATCTCTGTGAAAGACAGTGGTAGTTATTCATAGATAAGATTGTCTTCGTATGTATAGAAAATGATTCCAAATGTAAGCAAAAGCTGCTAAGATGAAGCAAGAGAGAGATTACTTTTCAACTGTATGAAAGATGATGAGTTAGAAGCAGCAGACCAGCTGGAGGAACTTACCTGATATATGTGACCATGAAACATCCCACGTTCAACTGAGGACTTATTCAAGACCATGGCATCCTCCATATCATACCTGGAAAATAATAAAAGGCAAGTGTAAATACAAATACTAAATAAAATAGCATTATAAAGATATTAACAAAAACATACCCTGAATATGCCAAGACTGCCACAATAGCATTTGTTCCTAAGGGAAAATCATCAATGTTGTACTTTTCGTATGCCTTAGTGCGAACTATTGGTGTCTGAGGAGTCTGTAGAAAGCCCATTAACAACCAGACTCCAAAATAAGTCCCCGATAAACAGCATGAGAAACCAATTCAAGGGATCAGAATACACAAAATTACGTAAGTTAGAAAAGTAGGTGAGAAGAAAAGATGTTGGATCTCTTGCAGGAACTAGAGGACTGCGGTAATATGACACATGAGCACCAATACATCTCTCAAAGCATGCCAAAATAAGGATATTCTATTAAGTATTAGGGGTTAATATCCTGTCTTAGCTATATTGCCCTAAGAATCGAGAGTTGTTTAGTTCAAAATTCCTACCAATTATGTCAAGAAGTGAAGTGCCTTTCAACCTCAATAATTCATTTACAACTTATAATAGAAAGGGAGGATGGCAGGCAAGAGTAAGCTTTCAATCAAAGTCATAAAAATCCAGCAGCTATATGTACAAACAAATCAGAAGGCATAACTCCCCCCCAATGGCCCCACAATAATAAAACATATTAACAAGCAGGAGGACGAATTTACTAGTTATATCATCAGTGAGTTAATCACAGATATTACTGAGAAAGGAGGAATTCAAGGCTGGTGACAACAGAGATGAAATAGGAAATCTCAATTATTTTTATTATTAAAGCCAAGTCTCAACTCGATTACATAAAAAAGTTTCTAAAATGAGATACCGTGAAAGGACATAGAAATGTTAAGTTCGATTAGAAACCAAGTACTCATCAGAACCAATCTTGATGGCCCAAAAACAGAAAGGAATTACAAGGATGATAAAAGAGATCAATACAAACTGTAAAGCCATCATTCCCAAATTGCTTTTCATTTAAATTAACTCCATTTCTTAATCTGAATAAAAATAATTTTTATGATGAACCTGAAGATGATAAAGCTTCTGATCAGCACGGTAGTGCAGTGCTTGTGAAGGAAACCCCATGGTTTGCTTTCCCATCTACATTAAGAACAATATTAGCCAAAACAACACAAGCGTTTACCCATAAAACACAGCTTGATCGACAAGTGGGGTCAAACCTGACACTGGTACATATTACGTGGACTTTGATTGTGGTTAGACCAGGGAGTAAGATTAGCAACGACACTTAGGATGCCAGTTGGATGAATTTCTTCATGCGTGGCAGGAAGCATATTCTTTCGTCCACCATCGCCACCATCAGAGCAGCTTATTTCCATATAAACCTAGTTAAAATGAAAAGCCATTAACATTGAGAAGATCACAAGAAGGTAGACACCGAGAAGCAATTTGATGTCAAATGATGATACAGGAAAACTCTAAATCCTTATCAGGAGAAAAGAAAGTGCATTCATTTGGCAATGCTCCAGTCTTGAACCAGACTAAGTGATGTATTCAGGTTCTTGTTGCCATCCCAAGATAAATAAAACATGAGCAGATACTGAAATAAAGCATGGATGAGAATGGACAGAAATTCTTTAGGTACAGTGAATTCTTGGTATAAATTGAATATCGCTCCTTAAAACAATAGATAGAAAAGCACATCATGTCTTCTTTGATGAACTTCTATTAGTTAACTTAAATGAAGATTATAACTGCAAAGAATGCTTCATGATATCATTAGGAAACTTTAAAAATGAAATACAAGCGCAATGCTTCTTGGGATGGAGCATAACCACATTCATAAAAGGTGTAAATTAACATGAACCATTTCAAACCACATTTTACTTTCTGCTCATCATATGGTGACCTAACATGCACTGTACGATCTACCTTTCAAGGAAGCTGACAGCTATAAAGCAATTATAGTCCCAGTTAGCTAACATAGAGGTTTTAAATTACAAAGACGACTACTTGAGGAATCCCCAATGATTGCTTTTTAGGATTTCTCATCATGGGGCTCCTTACTGAGAAGTCCTTGCTGATGTCCAGATCTTATTAAGGACCAGCTTCATGAGTAAGAAATAACTTGCTCTTTTTTCTCAAATACATCAACCAATAGTGTGAAGAAAAAGCAGGCTTTTCCCCCATTAGGAAAAAAAACTTGGTGTAATATAGATCCCACATATAAAAAACTGTTTGAGGTATTTCTACAGTTGGAACTTCGTTTTTAAAAAGGACGGTTTTAATTGATGAGGTGGCAATAGTAGGAGTTCGAAGTAGCTTCTACCATTGTGGATGTCCTTACCAGCTTCAGTATTGCATCAAAGTGAAGACTCATCACAGAACTATTGTATAAAATGCTGTGATTTTAAGCAATATTTTAGCAAAAGAAACCATGCATCAATAGGGAAGAGCGATAGACCACCTGTTCAAAGGGTCCTATGAGCTCAATGTTGTTGCTTTCTCCTGGAGGGACAGAAATATTTCTCACAGGGCGAATAAATCTTGAGGGAGACGTGAACAGATACAGACCAGGGTATGCACCACACATGCTCAAAGGAACATATCCCACCTCCAGATCTTCAGGAATCTGTTAACTAGAAGGATTAGAACCAAATTGACAACAAAATTTGCTCTCGAGTTTGACAAAACATACCAGTGATGCTGCTGAAAGTTTTAATCTTCGCAAGTAATTGACAGCTTTTTCAATCATATCAGCTGGAATGGATCCGACAACACGTCCATCTAACATAACTGTAAGAACTTTAGGAGGACCAGTTTGCACAAGCTTTGGTAGTGATGGTATCATTCCAACACCAACCAGTACATTCACAATTGCGGTCCTAGACTTGTTGAAATCTTTAAAGTTGCCTTTTGTGTCATAGAAAGAAGTTATACCTGAAACAAACCATTGATGGTTTGGCCCCAATTAGTTCACATGCATTCCTTGCTTCAAATTTGAGGAAAATAACCCCAATCTCTACACCACCAACATGTGCATTCATATAGGAAGAATTATACAATCATATAACAGGCCTAAAATAATTAAATCCTGAGGCATAATTGATCAAACTACGCTAAGCAAACAAATATGCCTTATGTTCATTCATAACTTTCAATACTACCTAAAGATAATGAATAATATCCTTTTGAAACTTTAACTTCCCCAGGAAAAAAAATTAATCACTCTAGAATAACATTAAAAGGTAGACAAATAAAAGACCTCTAAGTTATAAAAATGAATTTAAACAACTTATTGTAACTCTATACTACTTACAATGATGTTCAGCACACTTACTAAACATGGCCCACTTCAACATAAAACTACTCTTGCCTCTTTAGTTGAGGAGGTAAGGTTTATTACAACACCACACCAGTTATTGGTGGGTTGTAGTTGAACAATAATAAAATTAGAATCAGGCAATATCCTGTCAAACATAAGATGGTTTTCAGGTAAATGGGCACACTTACGACAAGATGATGACATGTGATTCAGCAATCCACAAGGCTCCCCATCGGGTGTGTGAACTGGGCATAAGAAACCCCAGGACCTGCACATAGAGGGAGAAAACAGCTTGATACAGTGTATGATTATAATCATAGAATGAGTGATAAATGTCCACAGAAAGGAACCTACTCAGGAAGCAACTTTCGGACACTTGTTGTACGGAGACCTGCAAAAGATGTGCCTCGGTGTACAGCTCTGAAGTGTGAAAGGTATCGCAAGAAATTGAGCCTCTCAGCCAGAACTGTCATCCCAGCTCTCTGAAAACTAGAATATTATTCATACTGCCAAACACTATCCACTATAAACTACAACAAGAGACTAGACAATTCGCAGAAAAAACAAAAAACGTACATGAAAAGGTCAGAAGACTGGCCTTTTCAGGTACATAAAGAACACAATGTATATTTCAGTATATTCTCATCCCTCGAGACATAATATGCGTGTAAGATGATAAATTACAATGACACGTGATCTGTTACAACTAAGACGAATGAGGAGAGCGTCTTAATACAAAACTCTACTTTCCCCTATGAGAGAAGGGATTGCACGTTATTCATAAATATAAAAGGAAAAGACAAAATTACTTCTACAAACCATACAGTACAGGAAAAGACTAGAACATACAGATCATAGAACTGGTCTCATGAGAAAGTACATCATCAAAAATAATATTTTGCTGAATGTACAGTCCACGAAACCCAAACAAATAGAGCCAGATCAATACCTGCTGCAAATCTAAACCGCTTTGTGTTTGCAACACCCCAGTCTTCAACATATTTTCAATAGCTGAGCTGATTCGATTAGGATTGTTTCTATAAATAATCTTCTTGACTGCTTCTACTGCAAGAGCCAAAGCAATAACTCCAATTTAGAAGGTACATTTCATAATCAAAATGCGAACCATCCAATTTTTTGTCTTTAAATGCTCAACATATTTTGAATGGCCTCAAACTACAAAAGCCACCCATACTTATGAGTTATGTCTTGATAGATCACCAACCAATTACCTCAAGGTTTGAACAAATAAGGCTTGCTTTTTTAAATGAAAACTATGCACTGCATCCTAACCGTAGTACTTCCTCTTTTTCACATGGGTGAAAGTTAGCAAACAGAAATCCTCCAATAACCCAAAATAAAATTGACAAAAACCATCAGCTTGAATTACTACTAAATCAGAGCAAAGGAAAATTCATCTACCAGGACCCCCACCAAAAATTTGACAGAACAGGCAGATAGTAGCGCTCTTCGTCTCATCTCAATAATTCAAACATTTTGATGCAAGTATCCAAACGTTTTATGGCAATCATTCCTTGTTTCATATCAACTAAAACTACTGCGGTCTCCATATAGCATAGATTAAGAGAAGCCTTCTGCAAATGCTCAAAAACCTTGTTAGTTTAAAACTAAAATTCATACCTGTTTAAAAATTATCCCTAATGCAAAACCTTCTAATTTAATATAAAAAAATCTGATGACCAATTAGGAATCCTTAACCATGTTGTTTTACCATTTGACACATCTATAAATCCGACATACCCAAGTCACCCCCTTTAGCCCTGCTAAACCATAATAAGTTGGAAGAACACTAAAAACCCCGATGTGCATATAAAATTAAGGGGGTACACAAAAACTATAATACAACATACTGTCGCCGAGGTCAAATTTCTTGTTGTTCTTAATTTCATCTTGAAGAAGCCTCTTCACCTTAATCAGAAAATCCTGTAGCTTTTCCTGTAAAATTAATATTAATTAAAATAGAGAAAAGAATGCGTGATATCACATACACACACACACATATATATATATATATAGAGAGAGAGAGAGAGAGAGCGCGAGACTTGAGAAATAATGAAACATGTTAGAAAAAAGGTATACAAACTTCCTCCCAAAATCCTCTTCTACTATTCTACCTGTGTGCCCCCACCAAGGCATAAGAAAAGCCACCTTAGCAGCCCTAAGATAGACATGCTACACCTTTCCCTTTACCTATCATCTGAAACGCATTTAAGCATGTTCACATTCTCTCAGCATAAAAGGACAGTCCTGTAGCAGAAAACAACACTAACAAGCATCCCTAACAGGTGTTGAAGTTGCAAAAGCTCTGGTTATGATCTCATATTCCTTCCGGAGTACTTACCAGAAATAAGAGGGCCTGGGGCAATAGTAACATTGCTGCCATGGGAAATGTAGGTTCCGGGCTCTAGCCTTGGAACAGCCTCTTGCACAAACAATGCAAGGTAAGGCTATCTACATCAGGTCCTCATTGGGTCGGGCTCTCCTCACCCAACACCACCTAGTGGGATGTATTAAATTATTTTTTTCAATATTCAGCTGAATCCAAATACAAATAAGTGAAATATATCTCTGTCAGTGCTTTGTAAATGCTTCTCCTTCATCTTTATGTTGGAACTCTCTAGAACTTGGAGTAAAAGTCCTAGACTGCCATATACCATTCTCTTCTCTAAACTAAAGACACCGGTAACTAAAGACAAGACATCAATACTGGAGTTCAGCATTTTTAAAGAAATTTAACATTCCAGACTATTGCCTCAACGTTTCTTCAGACAACCATGTGCTTTGCACTAGACCTTGAGTGAAATCCACACCTTTTGAACCAGCTAAATGACAAAATATCAAGAACTTGTGCATCCTTCTAAAAGCAACATCCTTAATTAACCTTACACCTTCACCCAACCTTAGGGAACCAAAAAGAATGACAGAAGGATGGAGGATACACCATATTTTAAATTAGTTTTTGTAGTTTGTCAATCCACAATATACATAGCGGCATAAAGAAGGACCAGTCCAAATGGAAGGTCCTCATGATAAAGTTATGCCTTCTGGATCTATGATATCCACAAGGAGTGGAGAGCAAAATTGCAAATTCAACTACCCAGTTATTATATAGAAGAAGACCATATGCCGCAATCCCAAGATAGCCCAACCTCAAGAATTTTTAGCAACAAAATTTGGAATATGATAAAAAGTAAGGATGAGAAAGTTTGTTGAATCGATAGTGAAAGAGCTTGAAAGGCAAGTGGCAACAGACAGTCAAGACAGTGAACTATATAAGCATCAATTCTTTGTTCATCAAGTAAAAGAACTTCCTTAACAGCAATGCCAAATCCATGTGGAGAACTTGGAAGACAGACATGTAAACTTGACAGAGAAGATCTCTTTTCTCTATCATGCTGAGACATTACTGATGATACAGACTACAAAAAAAAAATCACTGGGTTTCAATGACTGTTCCATAACCCAATCATATAAACTGTACAGCATCAATGAAGGGGACAATTGGACAACGAAGACAAATTGGCATTCTAGTGCCAAGGAATTTCTGAATTTCAACTTTAGTAACAAAAATATGCATTCGGTCATGACAAAATTCTTGGACAATTTTGTGAGTACATTCAGCAAGGAAACTTACCGGAAAAAAATACTATGTAAATAAGATCCAGCAAGATGAATCAAGCTCTGTACTTAAGGGTCTGAAGGGTTAAGGCAGTACCTTGAGATAGATGGTGATCAAGTGACCTGGTAACAGAACTTCCTGGTTTTGCAATGAATCTGGGTTGTCTGGCATGGAAGTCTGATCCACAAGAGAAAAAAGCTTCTGCAGCATGAATCTTTTAAACAAACCAAACACCCAAAGACAAAAAAAAAGGATGAGAACACTTATGTAATGTATTTCAACCAAAAACCAAAGATTAAAAAAATCCAGCAAAGAGAGTAGGGGCCAACATGAGCAAATTGAACTTATCGTGACTGTTGTCAAGATGAACAAAAATGTATTCTTTCAGCACAGCTTCAGCAACCTGCAATGCATGTATTAACACGTACATAAATGTACAGAAACATCGGTCAGTCCTCTACTCCTTTAGTCAAGGGAGAGAAAATAACAGCTGGATGGATCTAAAGATTGTTAACATAATCATGGCAAATAGAATCTATCTGTGTAAGAACTTACAACGCTGAAGCTTTCATTTTCCAGTCCATTCATAACAGGCTTAAAGTGCTCCCCTGACAGATAACAAGATTTAGAGCGCCAAATGGGAAATTTTGAGAATTCAGACCAACAGACATCAATAAAATTGATAGACAGAATGAGTGCACACCAATATGTTGCAGGCAGTGCTTATGGGTATACAGAGACAAATTCTGAACTTCATCAAGTATAATTTTTGCCCGTTCTCCAACAAGTTGGGTACCAACAGAGCCTTTAACCCGCTCACTATCTTCACCAAAGGAACCAGTCAAGCTAACATAGATTTCATGGTCCGTTGTATCTACTAATGCCTACAAGAAAAAAGAGAAGGGCAGTGAGCAACATCACCATGACAAGGATGGTAAAAGCATCCAAAATATCATTTGAATTCAGAAACGTCAAGCAAAAGCTGCAAAACTTTGCATGCAGTGACAATGTGACCATAGAGAAGCATATAAAATTCTAGAGATGTGACAGCAGTTGAACACTGGAATAGCAATTAGGGCAAATCCAGCTTGTACTCCAGCACTAGGTTTTAAAAAGCGCAAAGGGCAATGAAGCGCTAATTGTAAAAAGTACCGAAGCGCGAAGCTCTGAGCGCAAACACGCGCTTTTCGGATAAAAGCGCACGCAAAACATGAGCTAGAATTATTTCATTAAAGATATAACATAGAACTTGGAACAATCTCACAAATCATAAAAGGCAAATAAAGCTTTCAACACAATACCAAATTCAAAGGTTTAAAGGTAGTAAGAAGAATTGAACGAATAAGATCGAAGGATTCTTAAATTATTATGAAATCATTTAAGGCTCTAAACTCTAGTCATCAGAAAAATCATCATCTCCACTAAAAGTATCCCCATAGACCTCATCTCCATCTCTAAACCCCGTTTTGTTAGTATTCCTGAATTAGTTAACCCTAAAAGCTACTCTATTTCAGCCCAAAATATTTAATTATAAAAAAGGAAACAAAATTTACAAGCCCATTTCAGCCCAAAAGCGTGCTTTTTGGAGCGCTTTGCGCTTCAGCAAAAGCGCTAAAAAGCACGCGCTTTCCGTCCCGCTCAGCGCTTCGTGATACAAAGCGCTCAACCTTGAGATCAGTGCTTTTTAGCGCTTAAGCGCACTTTTTAAAACCCAGCTCTAGCATAATGATTTGCACAACTAAATTAATTCACAAATCTGGATTGAGCTTCTAGATGAAACTGAAACAAAAGATATCAAGGTCTTTCAACCGAAGCCCTTTCCTGAGACTGCTTCTTCAAGATCTTCATGCACTACATCAGCAATCACGCTCCACCAGTTAAAAAGTTTTGACCAGTTCTATTCATTAGCCTTTTTATTCTCATTATACGTAGAGTGTGTGATTCTTCTCACTGAAGTCTAAATTGTAATTCTATCCGCCTTCCACCTTGTCATTCATTCCACAATTCTAATGTTAATTTCTAACTAGATATATGTATAACCAATCTCTCTGTTGGGAGTATTCTGTGTGCCTATTATGCACAGAGGTAGATGAGCAAGACAGTGGATCAGTTCAAACTAGAGCTTCTCAAAGTAAATTGTTAAGAAGCAAGTTACTGACTTAGAAGTACTGATAACCAAAAAATACCTTGAGCATAACACCAACAGGGAGCATATATTCCCGTCCTTGTATCCTAGAATAAGGGCACACAGAAGCTGTTGAACAATTGAAATGAAACTACATATGTCACAGCCATTTCTCGTGATATCTAGCAGTAATTCTCACCAGAAGCCAAGTCTTGCACTTCCGTTACTAAGATAATACAATTTCATTGACACTGCTGATTGGTCCACTCTAACACATCTGGAGATAAAATCAGTGAGAAATTTATCAGAAAGAATCCGTGTAAGAAAACCTGGGGTGCATAAACTTAGTGAAGCTCTGCTTTTTTCACTTCTCTCGGTGATTGTTATAGTTTTGGCATGGATTTCTTTCGACTTAACAGAAGTCCACCAATATATAGGACAAGGAAAGACAAAACCAGAGTGTCGTACATATCCTACTCAGGAGTCAGGACAGAACATTTATTATTAAAAACATTAAGCCAATCTATCATGCTTGATGTCAAATGATATAAAAGGGGGTTAAGCAAAGATCAATTGAGACATTAAAGTAAACAATCTGACATGTGACATCCTGCAAAATCATTCTACTTCCAGAGCATGATTAAAGATCCTCGATAAAGAATTGTCCTTCCCAAATTGCTTGGAAAATCATCCCGAGAACTCTAGTGTGACGAGTCTGAATTTAAAGAAACTTTGAGTCATGAAAACCTCAACCAGGTCAAGTGTTGCTGATTTTTTTGGAAAATTATAGCCTGAATGATGGTTTAACCTCAGTGCTAGATGAAACTCTCTTCTATATGATTGCAGCACTCATTTCCAATAGCTCAAACAAGAGCACTTTTCCTTTAAGGACTCCACAATCAGCAAGGAATGCTTTCAGCAAGAATTTTTTTCTTGCACAAAACCGATTCAGAGCTTCTATTATCAAATTATACATTGCTAACAGCAGAATGGACATTTATAGAGTAGTCTTGCTCACTTTTCCACCATAGTAGTTGTTCATAAAATAATCAATTTCTTGAATATTATTGACAGAACACCCAAACCTCAGGAAAATTACTTACTTCAGAGATAACGCTATAAAATAGTTTCATAAGAAAAAAAGACAAACCTTATCACAACAGCTTTATCAGTGTATCCATCTTTTCGATCACGAAAAGAATTCCGTACCATACTCGTTGGCTACAAAGTAAAATTTCTTCAAATTAATGTAACGTTTTTAATTGATATATTGAGAGGGTATATGACCTGCCCTACACTAAACACGATAAAGATCTGCTTACATAGTTTCTCTTTGGAAGAATCAGAAGCCGTGTGACTCTCTCCAGGCCATTCAATATAAAGTAGCTGAAAAAGGTATGTAAATACTTATGAATACATATTCATGAGAACAGCCAATCACATGGTAACACCATTATGGGGCACAAAACAGTTAGCTTACTTACCCGCCCATTTCTGATGGCTCCTCTTTGAGGGACACTAATTTTTTCGAAGAAGCATTTCTCAGATGACAAAGTTTCGACTGCACAGAAATGAATTCAGCCAATTTAAGATACAAAGCAACAGAACATGTTCCAAAACCACCTAGAATGAACATAAAGTGCACTACTTAGATCTTTCTAGGATCAACCTAACCTTTAACATGATTGGGAAGTGCCCGAAATTGACTTTATCTCGAATTGGAGCTCCATCATCATACTGAATGAGGATATCCATCATAAACTTGCCCGTATACGAAATTTTGGCTAGTCTGCACTGTAATAACAATACACAAACTAAACATTAATATCACAGCAACGAGAAGATCCTCACTAAAAAATCACTTCTTCCTTTTAATCACTAAGTAACTAACCTCATAAGGGTATATATTATCGTGCATTGTTCGCGTAAGGCGCTCCTTTTGCGGAGGATACACCTTTGGATTCCCGAACCAAAGTATGCTCAAGTTAAGAAGCCAAACTCCAAATAAAATGCACATGGACAAATTATGCCCTCTGTCCCTTTAAAAGGTTTCTTATGCATTTTTTGAAGTCAAAAGACAATTTCTAATATCTGGAAACGTAAAAGATTGAAACTTACAAGTGAGAATCTAACGAAATGTCACATGATATTTTTCTAATTTATATATCAACAACATTTTATTGTTGTAATTCAAAAGTCAAAAGAAAAACCTTAAAAGAGGGTGCAGGGAGTAGTTTCATTTTAAAAACGCTGCAATACGGAAGCAATTTGCAGCATTCCCTATATAGCTAGAATGCCAACTAAACAATTCAAAATTTAAGAAACGGGGGGTAAAAGGATATTTCTAAGCTTCTGCTTGGAGGAGTTAGGATCGACAAGTTGAACAGGCTTGATATTCAGAACCATCTTTTCTAGGCCGTCGTCCACCATGTAATCAAATGACTCAATCAGGTGGCTATACAGCTCCTCGAACGCCCTGTAATCTTTCTCCTTCATTAAATGCGGACGCTGAGTAGCTGCCACGCGCGTTTCTTCACTTATTGGGCCACCGTATTCATTCGCCTCCGGCGACGGCAGAGGCGACATGCTACTCATGCTGACGAACTGCTTCAGGTAATGGCGAGGCGGTGGCGGTGGCGGTGGCGGTAATTCTTTTTTGTTACTGGGGTTTGGGGATAGGGTGAAGAAAGGGTTTAAGAGCAAGGGGTATTTGGGGGTTTTTCATTTTTAAATCGGCGGCAATTTACAATTATTATGACTTATTATTGCTAAGTACATTTTCTACACCCAACTTCCTTGGTGTAATTTAGGTGTTAGTAATACTACCTCCATTTTTGTTGGATGTGCTTGGATTTATGTGAATGTAATCAGTGGCGGATTTAGGGGGCCCGCTCGCCCGGCGACGGTAGGCTATACTGTTCATCTCAGCCTCCGCTAGCCCCGCCCAGCCCCTGCCCGCCAGGATCCAGCCCTAGTTCCGCCACTGAATGTAATGAGGGGATGAAATTGAATTTAGAAATGGTAAAATAGAATGAGTTGATGAAATTGAAGGAATCTTGCCATAAAAGAAAAGTGTGTCAATTCACAAAAACAATCCCAAAAAAAAGTGCGTCACATCCAATGAAACGGAGGGAATAGTTTGTTCATAAATTTATTGACAGATCACTTTATTGTTAACTTAAAAACTGTATTTTAACAATTTTAATATTTTATTTTATAAGTTAAAAATGTAATAAGGTGTGTTTGAATGTGAAAATATAAGATATATTATATAAAATGTTTAATATTTAACTTTAAAATACTTTAGAGCCAAGTGCATATATGCCCCTATATAGTTGACGAAAGTGCATATATAACCCTGCGATAATTGAAAGTGCAAATATAACCCTAGATATTTAGGTTATGTGCAAATATAACCTTCTCAAGCAGATTTTGATCGGATTGCGTTAAAAAGACAAATTTACCCCTGGTTTTAAAAATAAAACAAAATATTTTCTTGGTCTTCTTTCCCTGCTCGTCGCGTCTTCTTTCCCTGACCAACGCGACGTCTTCTTTCCCTGCCCAACGCCGCCTTCGATTTTCCAGCGCTTGGCTAAGCGACGCTGGAAATGGTGACGGATGGTGGCGGAGTTGGCGGCGGCAAGCGGGGAGAGGTCGGGAATAGTTGGTGGTGATGTCGAGGTCAGTAGGCGAATGGTGGTGGAGTTGGCGGGGGCTATGCTTATGGCAAGCGGGGAGAGGTCGGGAAGAGTTAGTGGTGATGTCGAGGTGAGGGTGGTGGTGTGGTGGGCTTCGATTTAGGGTTTCGCTCGAGCTCCGCCACTTCAATTCACCGGCGAGTAGGAGGGTGGCTGGTGTGGCGGGCGGGAACCGGCGGCGAGGGAGAGGTCAGTAGGCGCGGCGGCGGTGTTTCGATTTAGGATTTTGCTCGAGCGGAGGCAGGCGGCGGGAATGCGGTAGACAGTATTTCGATTTAAGGTTTCGCTCGGGCGGCGGCAGTTTCACCGGAGGAGGGTGGAGATCTATTGGTGGTGTGGCGAGCTCCGGGGGTGTGGCAATTTAGGATTTCGCTCGAGCGGCGGTGGCG
>JAULKK010000006.1:11846871-11858698 GCA_032355705.1 Rubia peregrina
AATTCCAACCAAACAACAACAAAGGGAATCAATGGTGCTGATTCCCATTCCCTTTCCTGAAACCCCCCAACCAAACGGCCCCTAAATGAAATCCCTTTCCGGGAAACTGTCAGTATAAAATTTGCTAATTGGGGTATTCGTTTACTCTTTCAATAAATGATCTCTTCCTTAAATGGCAGTCATTTATTCCTAAAAATAAATACCTCTGGAACTTGTTTGTTAAGATATAAACTGTAAACTGTACTCTTAAAACTGCTATTGGACTGATGCATTGCTAGAGTAGATAGGATGGATATGGTTTATCATAACACTTTTTCACATTCGTGGAATCAGCACTGCATTGTTACTTCTTTCAGACACCTTGTAAGAACAAGAAGCATCATAATAAAAATAAATTGCAGAGCGGGGCAGAAGATGTTTATTATACAGTGGAGAAAATTGTTGTTATTTGGTTTTCAAGATTTTTAATACTCTCCCGTCCCAGTCCAATCTGCACACTTTTTGGTCAACTTTTTCAAACCATGTTTGACCAACAATAACTTTATTCATGTATAATAATGGTGTATTAAAATTTGATATTTAGAAAATAAATCATGAAGGAAATCCAATGATATCTCACATAATGATATTGGTATCTATATACTGGTTGAAATTTATGGTCAAACGTGTCTTGAGAAATTTGACCAAAAAGTGTGCTGATTGGGCTGGGACGAAGGGAGTAGCAGTATTGTGCAGCTTTGAGTTGCACTGAATTCACAGTGCATTGTTATTCGCAGACGCATGAATGGGCTGCAATCGAAGAGTATTTGAAAGAGGGACACTGGAGTTTTCCTTTAAGTAACCAAATTCTGCCCCATAATGCTCTGACTCCTAAATCTTCTGCTCAAGGAGATGATCGCGAAATAGCGCCAAGAGAATGTAATTGAGCAGCCTAGCAGTAGCAGTAGCAAGGAAGAAAGTGTTAATGAATAAGTGCTGAGTGTTGCTCCTGTTGGTTCAGCTCACCAAGCGCTCTTCCCCATCCATCTATAATAGGAAGATGGCTGCCAAAGAGATTAGGCAGCGCACCAAGAATTCGTGGAGTTTCTGGATTATTTTTGGGGAGTTTGGTGTCGTTCCCGAATGATTGACGCACTTTCATTGAGCATTGTAAATAATGATCCTGATCTAGAGGAGGACTCACTCACTGGATTATCTCCCATCTACCTACACGACAGTATTAACCAGATGTTGGGAGAAAACTCTGATGCGATTCCTCTAATCATCAATTGTAATTTACCTACTTGTTTGCTTGCTTGTATAGATTACAATAATCCAATCCAGATTCTAGTACAAAGTGTACACACTACTTCAAATAATATCTCAGTTAAGCACAGCTGCAGGGTTTGAAATGGGATCAGGGCATTACATTAACCATGTCTTACCTGAGGATGTTACTAAGGTTCAAAGGAAAGTAAGCACACAACTACAATTACCTAGTTGAAATCATCCCAGCTAAAGATTTTCATGTGATTATATGGCCCAATTGAAGTTCTTGTCCCGATACTGCATGGCTCAGTTGAAGTATGCAACTACAACATTAAACACAACTTGGTTGTTTAGACTATAACTCGCAGGTGTTTCAATCATTGCTTGTAAGTGCTTCAAATGTGATCTGCACGTGCTTCTTTTATAACTTGTGTGTGCTATGAAAACAACTTGGTTCTTAGAGTACAATTCGTAGGTGCTTCAATTATCACTCGTAAGTGCTTCAAATGTAACCTATAGGTGATTCTTTTATAACTTGTGTAATTTATAAAAAACAATTTGATTCTTAGAGTACAACTCATAGGTGCTTCAATTATTGGTTGTAGTTGTTTCAAATGTAACATGCAGGTGCTTCTTTTATAACTTGTGCGATCTATAAAAATAACTTGATTCTTAAAGCACAACTTGCAGGTGCGTCAATTATTGCTTGTAAGTGATTTAAATGTAACATGTAGGTGCTTCTTTTATAACCTGTAAGATTTATTTAAAAAAAACTTGATTCTTAAAGTACAACTCGTAGGTGCTTCAATTATTGCTTATAAGTGTTTAGAATGTAACATGTAGGTGTTTCTTTTATAACTTATGCGATTATAAAAACAACTTGATTCTTAAAGTACTACCCGAAGTTGTTTCAATCATCACTAGTAAGTGCTTCAAATGTAACTTGTAGGTGCTTTAATCATCCCTTATAAGTGATTCAAATATAATTTGTAGGTACTTCTTTTATAATTTGTGTTACGAAAACTACGTTATACTTGGAGTACAACTCGTAGGTGTTTCAACCATAGATTATCAACGCGTGTTAGCAATGAATTAATCCGTTATTGATAAAAAGAAATTGGACCGTAATCAAATCAATTTTCTTGCTTGTTTAAGTCCGTTATTATAGAAAAGGACCGTTATTTATACTTAAAATGAAACGTTATCGATAAAAAATTGCACCGTAATTGAAACATCCGTTATTGATGGAAAATTGGACCGTTGTTTATAGTTGAGCAAATGCAAAAACAAATGCTTGGATGAATTACTGTTTGAGGAAGAAAATATATATAGGTGAAGGAGGAGGATGTAGGTGATGGCTGCTATTTGAGGATGGGATTAGTGGCTGAAGATTTATGATGCTTGCCTTTGGATGCTCAGAACAGATAGGATTTGAATGGTTAAGATTGATTCTCACATAAGTGAGTGTTCTCACAATCTCACATATATGAGTGTAAACACCTGAACATAGGGGTGGATGTCGGGTCGGTTTAATTGATTTTCGCTTTATTCAGTTCGATTTATTCGATTTTGCCCCCAGTGACAGGACTAGACCAAAATGTGAGGAGGGGCAGGGCAGGGTAAGGCGGATCCTGGGTGAGGAGGGGTGTGATGTATATTTACCCCTCATTCAACGGAGGTTGGGGGCAGCCGCCCCCCAAGTTCCGCCATCCCCCCCCCCCCTAAAAAAGGCCAAAACCGAAACTAACCCAAATAACCTGAATTATCCGAACCGAATTTGGAATTTGAAATCGAATGAACCGAATTAAATGTTATTTAAAAATAATAATTACTAAAATCATATAACATAATTTAAAATTAAATAAAAATATGTAATCTAATTTCTACCTCATCAAAATCAAGTTTTTAAAATAAGAATTTAACAAGTACATGAAACTAACAAGAAAATTCCAAAAAGAAGTTTAAGATATGCATACGGGGCTATACTTGCTGGCTTTGCCAAGAATTGATCTCAGTTTCTGACTCGGTTGAGCAGAAGCCAACGATCTTATTCGCAGTTACATGGTGAACTGAGGCTTTCAGGATGGGATAGTAAACGACATTACCCCAACAGCTACTTCTGTGAGGATAAGGAAGGGCGCGGAAGGATGAGTTTTTTAACTTACACCCATTAACAACACTTCACTTCAGCTTTCCAGAGAATCTGGGAATGCCAAAACTAGCACAACGTGGATTCGCAGTCAAGTAAGCGTGAGAGAATATCCTGGCAGCTAGGTCGTTCATCTGGCGGCCCCCAACAGTCTGGAATGGAAATCACGCGATACTGAGATTACAGATCGAAAAAGGGAAAAATAAACACGGAAAAAATATTTAACCAGATGATAGACCTGCAATTATTTTCCCCAGAGGACCCTCAGGAACTTCCAGCCTTTTCCCATCATTGGCAACCGCATACACTACCTGGGACGTTAAAGGTGAGAGTTAAAACTAACATAAAGTCAAGATTCAGTTTCATTTCTAGTGTTTTCTCTATTCCTGAAGTATCAGCAAGAGAAAGCAGGTAGATAAAGACACTCACTTGGGCTGCCGGTATGCCATCCCATGGCCTATTGAGTGTGCATAACTCCCAAATAATCACGCCAAAGCTGAAAATGTCACATTTTTCAGTGAAGGGTTCATTTCGTATAAGCTCAGGGGCCATCCATTCTGGAGTGCCAGCAGATGATGAATCTTGCATGGGTGTGCTGGTCAGTACTCGAGAGAGCCCAAAATCACAAATTTTGACCGTCCAGTGTTCATTTACAAGACAATTTGCGCTTTTGAGATCCCGATGGACTATGTTCATCCGGTGTAAGCACATTAGACCCCTTAAGAAAACACACAGTATAGACAAGATATGAACATCTTCAGATGTGAAAGTACTGAAGAAAGTATGCCGTAATGTGCCTAAAGTACTGATACTCAGAATGCTCTACGGCTCTACCACTATACCAGACTTGAACCCTGGAAACATGCAAGCTTCCAGTTTAAATTGTTATTCGCCACTTTAAACTTAATCTCCTCACAGTTCTCTACATTTTGGGCAAAAGGGAACCAGGTGACAATCGCTGCTACAAGAGGTATTTAGAACGTCAATCCAGAATACAACTATCATGGGCATTTGTCACCAGATTCAACCAATTTGCTACAGTTTGGGAATTTGACATAATTATTGTTCAAATATCTGAGGCTTTCAAAATATAAAGGTAAAAACACTACTCCAAAATACCATAATTTGGCTTTAGATCATTGGATCTCAAGATACTACTCATGGATTGACACACAGCCCACATCAACTTGTGAGTAGTTCTTTTTCTTTAAAAAAAATATGTTTTAAGATAAGGAGCTACACAGCTGAGTACACCAAAAAATAGTTACAGAAGCCTCACTATTCCATCAGCTCGATCAAGAGACTAATCATCTAGGTGATTTAAAAAGTTTAAAAAAAAACTATTTGGAATGTGAATACTTAGTCGCAAACTATCTAGCTAGTCTTTATCAAAGTCATAAAATTATGTTTTTAGTCTTTGGAGCACATAGATTTATCTCAATTACTTACCTTTACAGCTTGAAGACTCGTATTATTTTCAATTGAAGATGAATTAGTAGGAAAGTGCCATATCTAAGTAATGTTCCAATTTCAAGACTGAAGGTACAAGCAACATGAGAATCATTACAGAAGCTGATCGTACCATATTTATTTAATCATGTACTAACATACTTTATGTATGCAGTTAAGTTTTTGGAATTATATAATTTTAGAAAGAAAGACCTGTTGCATAACCAACTTTCAGAATAATTAGAAAAAGATTAAGAGCTTCAAAAGACAAAATATATTGAAAGATACCTGCATATTTCACATAACATTTTAATTCTCTTACGCCAGCTGAGTCTCTTCTTTTGCCCGCTCACGTGGATAAGATAATAGAGAGATCCCATTTCCATGTACTCAGTCACCATGGACAACCGTGGAGGCTTTGTGCATGCACCAAGAAATAAGATAACTGCATTTGGAAGAGTCGCCTTAGTGAAATGCCCTCAAATGAAATACTGAAGCTCAACGAATCCTTCGTGCATTGACATATTAAGGTGAAAAGAATTAAAATTAAGAAGTCAAATATGCATCATTCGTAGATTGCAAAAAAATAAATAAATAGACATTGCTTGTAATATTTTAGTGTGACTTCATCTAGAACCAAATTTATAAACTGAATACTCCATGTTTGACAATATAGTCATTTTAGTCGAGTTATAGACAGCTTAAAAAGTAGAAACATAACTTTTTTAAAAAAAAAATCTTGGACAAGCTGCAAGTGCAAGTTCATCATAATAACAAAAGTTGAAGTTACAAAGGTGGAGTTAAGGCCACACAATATCTGTCAACCAATATCACATCTACATTTGTTGAAATAAAGCTGACTTATCCCCCCTTGTAAAAGCAGGAGTTGATGTTGCAACATCTAAGCAATTATTTTAAATGTTTCAAGACAGTAGGCAAAGAGGCACTGAATTGTATCATGCTTTCTTCATATTACACTTGTCATTTTGTTGTTGTAATGGTCAATGTTTTTTTACTTTTCAATTCCAGGTCAATTGAGTTTTCCAGTTACATTATTACAGTAGATGTGAAATTGTTTCACTTGCATGCCATTATTTTCAAGCTTTATTTGACCCATTCTGGGTGCTAAGGGGTAAAAACATAATAACGAGTACTAAGTTTCATACTACAAATAAAATATCAAGCACGCAAAGTTTCTTCGACATGCTTTGTTAACCATGCAAATCTTCATAAGTTCGGACTTCATAAAGATAAGTAAAACCAACAGAAAACGTTGCTAGTACCCCACATTACCATAATTTAGTTTCTCTTTGGTTAGAAATTAGACTTCTTTCAGATGCACATACACACAAACGCACATACAATCAGTGTGTGGGTAGGGTACGCAAACATATTTTTACGTGTCTAAAGAAAGTCTTAATCAACCACTGGCAACATATTATGACAGAAGGGATTTGTCTTAATTAAATATAGAAGGAAGATTACCATTTGGGTGACGAACACGGCTGTAAAACAAGAAGTAAAGTGTTAGCAAGTTATGTGGATCGACCTGAAAGGTAAATGTAGATGTATAGAAACCTAAAGCCAGACAGAGTTCTTCGAATTTTTTGGATTGTGAAACAAATTTGGTAGAATACCTTAAGATAGATATTTCTGTGCAAAAATCCTCAATAGTCTCTACAGTTAGGTCTTGTTCTAGAAAAACTTTGATGGCGACCTGTATTCCGTTCCAGATTCCACGGAAAACTTCGCCAAAGAAACCTGAAATTAGCAATAAACAACTTTTGTGAACTTCAAAACAATATACTATTTTTCACACATGATTAGGCATATACAAGTCAAAAAGTCCACAACTTCTATCTAGAGCCAGAAGAAGTAATTTTTTAAATATAATTGCTTAAACATACACCACGAAAGCCCCCAATTTGCTGACTAAAAATCTCATACTTTTTACAGAAGCAACCACTAAGGCTTCATCCAACTGAAAATCTCACTTTACTTGAAAAAAAGTTACTGCAAGTCTGCAATTAATCGAATCAACATCCATTTAAGATAATGCACTGTGGACGAGCAAGATCAGAAATTATGTTTAGCAGTATCCTATCAGGAGCTGCAGAGCATCTAGTTGTCCACTTGCATGCTGCCACAACTTATAGACATACATGTGCTAAGGCAGACGCAACAATATTGACCGACACAGTGGATTAGTGAACAATAACATGAAACATGAGAAGCAGTGACATGGGATCATGGGATCCTTCGAGAACAAAAATACTAGAGAACTCTAAGGTTTCAAGTGGTCTATCAGGAAACTTAACAGGTAAAAAAATACTTAATTGTGTGAACTCTGTGTTTACCAGAATCCAAAAGAGTAATAATATGGTTTCTCTCATAAACATGAATAAAAATATTAATATGCATTAGGAGTGGGAGCAAGGACTCACTTTTTCCAATGTACAAATTACACCGAACTACAAAGCAATAAAAGCTGAAGTAAAAAGTACATGTAAATCATGGAATAAAAGGTTTTTCGGTAGTCCATCAGGAAATTGAAAGGTAATGTACATAATCACGCCAACTCTGTGCCTACGAGAATTCCGGAGAATAAAGATATGATTTAAATCATGTGTCATTTAACAGACATTAACATTAGGAGTGGGAGCAAGGAGTCAATTTTTTCAGTGTATAAGTCAAACTGAACTACAAGGCAGCCAAATACGTGTTTTGAGTCTATTTCATTCTGCTGATACAAAGCTTTAGCACTCACTCTCTTTTCAAGTTAATATCAGACAATATGATAAGAAAGTAATATAAGAATCACTAACAGTGACATTGAAAACATAGTGAGTTTTTGCTTTACAGATGGATTTTAATGATGTAATATATCAGACAATATGACAAGAAAGTAATATAAGAATCACTCACTAACAGTGACATTGAAAAAATAGTGAGTTTCTGCTTTACAGATGGATTTAAATGATGTCTGAAAAGTTAAATCTCATCTACCAAGAGAATATCAGGATCTGCACCTGTAGAACTGCAATCCACTTCTAATTAATAATCAACAGAGTACAGAGGGCTAATCACAAACTATATTTCTTAAAATGTAATAGCTATTCTGATTCTGGTGCATGTTTTAATGTTATATCAGATGCTCTTTCTGAAAATATTCCTTTCAAATTCCACATTTTACGCAAATGCTAACTAGGCCTGCCAACTTCATTAAGAACTCCAGAAGTGTATGGGTTTTTAGATTTTTCAATATATTAACAAGGGCATTACCAATTCCAATACGAGTTCCAACAGTCAGTTCAGAAAACTCTATGTTCCACTCTTGAAATGGAAACAACTGCTTATTGAGAACTTTTGCTACTTCAACCATCTTGTTTGTTCTTGAGATCATATCAGCACCTCTGAGAATTTCTTCTGCTTCACCCCTACCGGAGGCATATTTTGTAAAATAGCGAGGAGATGAAGGTAACGATATTGCCTTCTGAGAATTCATTTGGGTTTCCTGAAAATTATATTCCGACACTCTATCACCATGGTCATCTGGATGAAATCTAGAGAGCTGTAAAGACCCACAGACATGACAGAGATACAAATTTAGGTTTTGTCATGAAATGGACAGTATTTCATCAATAACAACTATTCTAAATATGGACAATATATTGCCACCATGTATAATCAAAACAGATATTTTTATTTAAATATGAAAATATCATGCCTCTTGTAATAGTTCCTCTTTGCATTCACAGTGTATAAGAATGCTATTTGTTCAATCTGTGTGAATTCTATAAGTTACATACTTATCAATTCGTCAATCTTCTGAGCAGACAAATTGACATCTAGATACATCTATTCCTCCTGAGAACATAAATGTCAGGGTTACAAGGGTCCTTGCTCCCATTCCTAATGTCAAGAATTTTCTTGACATTTATGTTTCATTGTTTCTCATGTGGTTGATGATATTGTGAAGTTCGTACCTTCTCAGGGTTTCTCATGTTGTTTTGTCCTAACACCCTAACTTCACATAATCTCCTTCTAATTACTAAAATAACACCCGTGCATTAAGATTTAGTTTTTATGCATTATAAAAAATTTCCATTTGCCTTCCTCAAAGGTCCAAACTTGACATTAACTGGATCAGACATTATTTACTGACATTCCATTGAATCGTACTTTGTCACACGTACTTAGTAAGGACAGGGAGGATCTTGATACGAAGCTGTATTATAGGAAAGTTCAAACTGGTATCCCTACTACTCCAGCATTTCTTCTCACGTACATATCTTTCATTAGTTTCTATTTAAACTTCTATTTGCTCCATTCTATTCTCATAACGGCAATATTATATAATACGTTTCCACTATAAACCTTTCCAGTGTGAGGCCAAATTGATCAACAAGAAAAAAAATACTCCCTTTCTAAATGCCTAAGTGTTTTTCTTTCACAAAATCTACAATGGTTGTACCTTTGTTGTTTCACAAACCAATAAGCCACTACAACTCTATGGTACTCCCTGACATCCAACACATGCCATTTTGATCTCATATTGTCATTTTGAGCAATTGTCTGAACTAAAGCTTCAGGTCATTCCCAAAATTCAAGCAATGCAAGGTAAGATAGTTTACATTGGACCCTGATGAGTCTGGCTCTCTCCCCCAAAGCCCCAACTAGTGGGATTGGGTAATGTTTTTTTATTAAAATTCAAGTAATACTAGTTAAGGCACAATACGTACTTACTGTTTTGATAGGATACATTCCCAAAATAGTATCAAGAGTTGTGATTCTAATCAGTTTGATAAAAATAACCCTAATTGCAGAAATGAATAACGTATCCAAGATAAGTATTCATCCAGATACCCACAATACCATGGGTTTATATCTATTTATATTGATTATCAACAAAAGGACAATCATATTCCATGCAGATGCAAGTAACTATGGCAGTAAAATGAGCGACTGAAACTTGAAATGAAATGTTCATACGAATGATTCAGGATAATTCGAACACCAAATGCAGGAGCAGGTAAAAAAGGTGTTTGTCACCAAAAATGAAGAGAATAAGAACATACTGTGTCTTGATTATCTATGCCATCCTCCTTCTTAGCTCCCAAGCAGCTATTATTAGCATTTATGTTTTCCCTCGGGATGCGATTCCTTTTGAGTGCTACATTCATTGCTCGTACAGCCCTAGTTCCATAGATCATATTGATAAATCATTATAAGCATAACATAAAATAAGGAGAGAAATAGATCAAACTCGAGAGAACATAAATGTCTAGAAAATTCTAAATCTCAACCACACGAGAAACCCTGAGAAGGTACGAACTTCACAATATCATCACCAATCTCAGGAACCAAGCTAATACAGCGCCGCCTCCTCCTACGAGTGTCTATTGGTGATGCCCCAGCAGACCTGTGAGACACCATATTTGAATCAATTCATAATGGAGTGAAAATTAACAGGTTAAATTTGTCTTTTAGGCTCTAGCTATTTCAAGTAGGTCAAATTGAATGTTTGATGGTTCTATAGTTTTCACACAAGACAAAAGTATCTAAAAACATTGGTGATCCTACAGAAAAGTAAAATAAAGTTTTACCTTGATGTTGTCGTGTCATTGGTGTATTCCCTGAAAGAATGTCTACGACCACCAAGCATGGATCTTCCAGGCCCTCGCATCATAGAAGGCTCTGGACTATAACCAGAAGTGCATATTCAGATATTAAAAAAACAGATATTAATATATCAGCTTCATGATAGAATGGTATTGTGGATTGCCTCTAGCCGGTGACCATCAAAACCGAGTTTAGCATATCAGGTTCATGAAATATGTTGCATTGAGAATTGTGACTGGCACAAATTTGACGTCAATGGTTATTATGTTCATTGTGTCAGGAGAGTTCAGAACTTGCAGTTTGCTTTCATTACACTTCTCATTCAAGCCAATATTTATAGTTACTATAGACGCCTACTACGTTTCCCAGAAACCAGACAAAAAAGTAACAAGAAAAAATCACCTGAATGTTTCCCCATTGACAAAATATAGTCCACGGTGATATGAGCAGCAGAAGTTAAGTACAAAATGAATTATACAAGTTCTGATGGACATTACAAATTGCCTCTCAGTCAATTCTAGAAAAACTTATGAGAGGATCAGCAGGAAGAAAGGAATCATTTCAAAAACTGATACTAAACTTAAAAAATCACCCACACAATAAACAAGTGCTAACTGATGTAATTTATTTACTTTTCATGTCATTTTTTAGAGAATTAAAATTCCATTTTCCATAACAACTCTAAGCAAAGTGTTTTAGACTTATTCTATACCTTGAAGTTCCAGTATTTGTCTCAGCAATGGCATTCTTGTGGCTCAACAACCAATATGCATTAGTAATGTCAGGTTCACTATGTGATAAGCTGCTGAATATAACCAAAGAAAGAGCATCAGAAGCTTAAGAACATCAATTGTCCTATAATTCCCTCTACATAAAACTAAAGAGACCAATGATCAAGAATATATTCTTTTCTACTATGTATTCACAGAATAAACAATTACCTCAAGTTTTCATCAATCATGGGTTTTGCTTTTGGCTTTACACTCCTCACTGATGCACCAGAGGAACTTGTAGATGCTTCTAGTTTAGTGTGGTATGCTGGCTGCAGAAACTCTTCAAGCTCAGAACTGCAAAGCATAAGATAAAGAAGATGAAATCAATTAAAATATAACAATAACATATATTTTGGGAAGGCTTGGTCACTTAAGCCCAATACAGGGACCCTTTATAATTCTACATGAGGCTGTTTGAAAAAAGTTAAGGAAAATAATTACAAAAAAGATAAGCCCCAGGTGCATGTATTTACCCTTCAATGTCTACTTGCCCTGTGTAAACAGAGATGATGCAGAGAATTCGATATCTTCTATTCACAGGATAGCCTTAACTTATACACACCCTATGAGTCTATTCTAGGAAACT
>JAULKK010000006.1:11908537-11923408 GCA_032355705.1 Rubia peregrina
GTTGGATATGGAAAAGCAGCTGAAGCAGCTGTAAAATGGGGAAACGTCCTAAGAACGGTGACCTGAATCTGGTCAACCGTGAAGCACCAGGTTGCAACCTTGGATTCCTGTCAATGATGGGAGCAAAAAAACAGGCCAAGTTAAACCATGCAAGGTATTTTATGAAGAAGCATTCAAGTATATCCCATTGCCACTAAGAAAAACTTTCCGGATGGCAGCCACTCAATGCGATGTTAGTAAGAGCACTATACACTGACTAATAAAGAAAGGTAAACTCCCAAAACACAGCAATGTTATCAAAACTTTTCTTTGGGAAGAAAACAAGGTGCAAAGAGTAGAATATGCATGCTCACATCTCAGGTTCAAAAGGAATTCAACCACATTTAAGTTCAAAAGCATGTACAATGTGATACACCTTGATGAAAAGTGATTTTTCCTATCCGAATATTCAGAAAATTACATCCTACTATCGGGTGAAGATAATCCATACAAAACCCATGAACATAAAGGTTACAGTCTAAAATTTATGTTCATTTGTGCTGTAGCTAGGCCTATTATTGCTGATAATGGTGATGTACTATTTGATGGCAAGGTTGGAATATTCCCTCTTACTAAAAAGGTGGCAGTAAAGAGGAAAAGCAAGATCGACCAAGGGGTACCATTGAAACAAAGGCCAAGAAAAAAATGCAATAGGGATGACATGACTGCATGCCTAGTGAATGAAATTATACCAGCAATCAAGCGTAAATGGCTACCCGGATCAAGTAAGAAAATACTTCTACAGCAAGATAATGCACCCGCACACACAAGCAAGAGTGCTGTTTTTCTAAGGGCTGCTAACAGTGATGGCTGTCAAATAATCATATATTCACAACCAGGAAACTCACCGGACCTTAACATACTAGACCTTGGGGGTATTCAATCGATTCAAAGTCTCCAACGGGAAAAAGCATGCAAAACAGTATATCAACTAGTAGAGGCTATGGAGAAGGCATATTAGGAAATGAAGGTTGACACTATCAATAAGATTTTTATCTCCTTACAGGCTTTGATGATCGAGATTATGAAATGCAAAAGAGCCCACATGTATTCAGTTCCACGCATAAAAAAAATGCACTTGCACGTATGGGGCTACTTCAGAACAACCTAGATGCATATATCAGTCTAGTAACGTAATGTGTTTAGTTTTTAAGGAGCCAGAACGTGACTGACAAAATCGTGAAGATTGTGACAGAGTTGGACAAGCTAGATGGTAAGCAACAACAAGCTTAACATTTCAGGTTAGGTTATTTTGGGAAATAGTAGTGTTGCATGCTTTTGTTTATCATGTAAACATGATGTAATCAGTGGGCATATTTATGTTGCAGCATCAATCATTTTGTATGAAAAAAACTATTTAAGTTATTTTATTTTGCAAACATGTGAGGTCCAGTAAGTGGCAGCTAACAGCAAATTCAATGAAAACATGAAAGACCATCCTATGGATTCATCACTCGTGGTTGCATAACACAAGAAACACATATCAAGCAGACAATTAGGAGCACCTTGTCAATCAATTACGTTTAAGGTTTAGCTTAGTAACACATATGATTTTACTATAAGGTTTCAGCACCACTAAGCCTCTTATGAATGAACGAGGCTGACATTTGGTGCTAGAACCTGATTTTGAAACCCACAAAATATGAGATGCAAAACCAAAACCTGAGCAACATACGGTCACGACCAACAAACAAAAACTGAGCTAATATACTCTGGCACATAGGGTCACAACCAACAAACAACAAACGATCTAACATACTCGGGCACATTAGGTCACAACCAACAACCAACAACTGAGCTAACATACTCGGGCATATAAAGTCATAGCCAACAAACAACAACCGAGCTAACATACTCGACCACATAAGTTCACAGCCAACAAATAATACCCGAGCTAACATACTCGGCCAAATAAGTTGCAGTAACTGAAAGTTAGAACCTGTTTGAAGACGCCAGATAAGAATCCCCAAAAATTCGTCCATGCAGCCTTCCTATGGGGCTTATAGCCCCCAGATTGTTGCTTTATACCTGAAACATGTAAGAAAAAAAAGGGGAAAAAGTCAGTGAATAGCAAAATTATTAGCATAAGAATCAGTAGCATAATTAGTAGCATAAGAATCAATAGCATAATCAGTAGCACAATAGAAACAAGCTCAAGTATCATAGCATATGCAAACAACATCATGTAGAACATAGGAAAACAACCTCATTTAGTATAGCATGATACATACATGCTCGACAAACACAAGTACAGACACAAGAATCAGTAGCACAATAGAAACATCCTCGAAAAACACAACAAGAAGTAACATATCATGATAGAGATGCTTCACATTTGAAAACATCATTAGCAAAATCAGCTCAACATATTGATCAACTATTTTTTTAAATCAGTAGCTTAATCAGTTCACAAGAATCATTGAGAAACATGTAAAACATACGATGATTGTTAAATATATTTTACAAAACCCTAGAAATTATAAAAATAAAATAAAAGTGGAAAAGTGTACCTCTTCTCGGGGGGAGAAAGGGTGTAGGGATTTTCATCTCGTCAACCCATAGTTGGAGGTCGTCAATGGTGTCGCTCCACCCGATTTCCACCCAGTCAGAGCTTACCGGAGATGCCGCCTTGAAAACCAAGGCAAATTTGGTTATGGGGGAGAGCATGTGCACACGCGACACCATAGAACCATGGTCTCCTGCAGTTCCAGTAAGGTGACCCTTTGTCAGAACCCTCTCATTCGCCACTGCCAGCTCAATCACGCCATCATCATCGGCGGGAGCTAGGCTCACCATTGGACTTCAAAGGTAAGCCCTAAAAGTTGAAGTCAACTCACGAACGCTAACTGGTTCTTCGGAATCGGGGACACAAGTGAGATTTAAGGCAAACTCGTCGGTGTAGTCTTCTCACTTAAAAAATGGCTGCAAATCAGTCAAATCCAAGGTTGAATCATCAATTTCAAGGTCAGAGCCCCTGTAATCTAAGTCAAATCGGAGGTCATCGAGGGTAAGGAGGTGCAATTTTTATTGGTAGCATAGGTGGGCATCAAACTCGCATCTGCGATTCGTGGTTTGAGGTATATAGGGGCAATTTCAGGCACAACTAGGGGTTTGGGGGGAGAGGGAAATGGGCGGAATAAACGATATACGAGAGAAAGTTGTGGAGGTGTGAGAAAGTGAGAAAATTGGAGATGAAATGGAAGAGAGCATTTGGTTGGGGTGAATCAGGAAAGGAAAAGGGAATATGAGATCTTGATTCCCTTAGTTAGTCATTGGTTTGAGTTTTTTTATCATTCCCTTTCCCCAGTTTTACCTTTACAATTCTCCCATTTGGATGTAACGTGATTCCCTGGTCTTATCCTGAAACTGAGATTATATTTTCCATTATGTAGCCTTCATCTAGTATTCCATTTCCCTCTTTGTCATCTCAACTCCAAACAATATTATACTTTATATTTATTATCAATTTTTTTTACAAAATTATGATTATAATTTCAACTAAAATATTTTAATTTTAATTTTTCATATTGTATATAGGTTGAAATTGGATGAAACTATAATTTTCATATGAACTCTTCTTTTAAGTAAAAATAATTATTTTTAATTTTTATTTGAATAATAGTTATATTATATTATATTTTATAATAAATATAATACTAGTATTTTATAATTCTATAATATAAATTGTAATATATTAATTAGTAATGTTATACTTAAGCTCAAAAAATTTAAGAAAACTTAATTTAATTTCATAAGTAGAAAATAATACTTCATCTGTCCCAGAAAAAATGATGCATTTATTTTTTCATGGTTTTCAATGCTCACGTTTGACCGTCAATATCTCTAGCTACATATAAAAATTTTGCATAAAATTTGATATTTATAAAATAAATATTGAGATGAATCTAACAGTATCTCACGTGATATATTTATTGTATATATTAAGTTAGATGTAGGGTCAAAGTTTACAAAATTTTACTTGGATAGAGTAAATGTGCCATTTTTCCTCGGACGGAGGAGTCTTATAATTTTAATTTTCGGGGGTTGTATATGGTGGAATGTTAATAACATTAATATTTGTATAATTATCATAAATATAATATAATATTATATCATGAATATTATTATATTTTACGGACCCGCTAAACAAATTGAATATCTTACAACAGTCCTACCCAGATGAAAATGTAATATGTGAAGTTTTTTTTTGGTTTTTATGTTTTTGATGGTGGTGGTGATATTTAGATGTAATATGGTTCTCGATGTTGAATAATCAATGTTTGATTTTTAAAATTTAATTATTATATGAGAAAATATTTATGTACTGATGGATAAAATACATTATCCAATCTTATGAATATGGGTCGATTATATTTTTTTTATAAAAATCATGTGGACATCCATTCTTGAAAGATTTAAATATGTGATTTTTTAAACATCATTAGCATATTTTTATATTAAATTAACTATAAATTTTTAAATCAATCTGTCGCTTGTGATATGAAAAATAAAAATATAGATTATATTATATAAATAAAAGATTTACAATAACTTATAAATAGATTTACATATTTTTAATCACATGCAACATATTAATAAATTAATGATGAACTACATATTTTATATTAACTATGTTTTTTTAAACTAGATATGAAAATAATTTATGAAAAACTTTTATATTTTCTTAGCAGATTTGATCATGTGAAATAATTCATGCTTATATATTTCATTTTATAAATAAAGATAGAAATCAATATTTGTTTTACTAGTGTGAACTAAACAGTAACAAAGGGAATGAGAAAGAATTTGATTCGCTTTCCATATCTGAATCAGACAGATTTTAAAAATTAGGGGTTTGCCTTTCCCTTCTCTTCCTTTCCCTTCTCTTCCTTTCCATTTCCCAATTTCTTTCCCTTTCCGTGCTTGAACCAAACGACCTGTAAGATAAAATACATTAAAGATTGGGTAGTTGAAGAGTTAAGATGTTGGTTGAGTTAATTATGAATATGATTTTAGTTCAAGGAATTAAAATGTTAGGTTTAGCTTTTGTGTTAATTAATTTGTTAGTATATTGTTCACCTTTGTAATTGTTTTTTCTTTGGGGCTTTGTAAAATTATAAATTTATTAAGGGTATTGAAGTAAAAGAACAAGGTCAAATTTTGTAAAAAGAGGAAATAGTCAAATTGAACAATTTCTGGTGGGACAAGCTAAAAAGGAAATTGAGCATTTAATGGTGGGACAGAGGGAGTATATGATAAAGTTGGATGTAACAAATGGTTTCTAAATATCAATTTATTATTTTGCCTTTTTTACACATAGTTAACATTTTAAGGATCAAACATATTTCTTGATTATCATAAAAATTATTTTATGAAATTTGAGATGGGACGAAGAGAGTACCCTAAAGTATAACTAGGAAAAAATTTAGTACCAATTCAATGGGCTGTCTTGCACTTATTTTTATGTTGTTTTTTGGGCCTTTAAATGAATAACAGCAATAAGCAATAAGCAATAAGCAATAAGCAATAAGCAGTAAGGTTTATAAGCCCTTTTCTTTGGCCCAAGTTTTTCCAATTTTGCTTTAACAAGTGATTCCCCCAGTATTGCTTCTATTCTTCCTATCAAACTGCTTTCATCTTGATTCTTCCCTTGAAAATTTCTGCTATTTCTTTGTTCCCATAAATGATATAGCACTGTAACATACCTGCTAACCATTCCTATCCTTCCCCTTTCAACATCATTCACAAGAAAAAAATGTTTTGGGAGCAGTTTGGAGTTCCAAGTCAATTTTGCCATTGCATCAGTTTTTCCTTCTCATTTCAATACATTATAAGCTACCGTGATGCTAAAATTTCATTTTCCATTCACACAACTGTTCAGTTTCCCCTTCATCCTGAACTTCATCTTGTTAAGAAATTTCCAGATCCAACTTTGTGGCTGATACTTCTCATTATTTCTTCTTCTTTTCAAATAACATGGATTAAAAATACATGACTGATTTCCCCTCATTTACTGTCATACCTGAAACTCCTTGGAATTCAGTTAATGCATCTTTAATGCCCTCCAAAGACTTATCATTGGCTTCACATAGTATTAATAGGTTTTCAACAAACAACAAGCTAGTGATCCATACACCTCTGATGAAAGCCAATATCTCCCATTTTAAACCTCCTGGCTAAAAGTCTTGTAAAAACATCATTCACATCACTGATATCAAAGGGGATAAGGGATCCTCTTGCTTTACCCCTGTTTCCACTTTAAATTATTCTGGAAAGCTGCCATTTAATGATAAGCAGAAGTTTGAAGATCTGACACACCTTTCAATCTAGCTCAAAAACAAGGCAGGAAACATCAAATTTTTAAGCCAACAAAAATAAAATCCCAGCTGATTGTATCAAATGTTTTCCTTATATCCATCTCTACTACACAAATTGATTTGAGGCCTTTCAACTTATATTTATGAATTAATTCATGTGCCAATAGAATATTATGGCCTATATGCCTCCCTTTAACAAAATCTCCCTGGTTTAAATTAATCAGTATAGGTAATATATCTCCCAATCTTGCACATACAGTTTTTGTAATTACCTTATACAGAACTGAACAACATGATATTTGTCTTAAATCTTGGGCAGTTTGAGGTTGATGTACCTTAGGAATAAGTTTAATGACTGCTTTGCTGAAAGTTTCAGGTATCTCCTCTCAAATGAAAAAAAACTCCCCACTGATTCTGTAAAATCTTTTTTAGTAATGTCCAAAGTCCTTTAAAAAAATTCTCAGATATCCATCAAACCCCACGCTTTTACTTGACTTTATACCCCTCGGTACTTTTTTCACCTCATCATTTGATATTTCTTTATTCAGTTTTTCCTGTTGCAACAAGCTTAAAACCACTCCTTCTTCCACTGCATTCTCTTCTATCCTCTCTGGTTGTCTTTTTGCCTTGCCTGATTGCTCTTTAAAGACTGACATTAAAAGCTTATCCAATTCTTTCCCTTCCAATGTTCGTTCTCCATTTTAAAAATAAATTAGCTAGTTTTGATATGTCTCTTCCTTAGTTTTGATATGTCTATCACCTTTTCCTCCACTGCACTTTTGCCATCTGCTGCATGTATTTATATTCCGCATCCTCAATTTCTTGCATCTGCGCTCTACATTTCTGATTCCATTCTTGTTTCTCCACTGAATTAACATCCTTGTGTAGCTCCTCAGTGGATTTTACCCACTCATATTTTTCCATTACTAATATCTTTTCAACTCTTGAGTACTCTCCCTTATTCAGTTCTATCAGTGTTCCTCCATACATTTAAATTTTTGACTTAGGGCCTTCATGCTTCTTTTTTTCCTGCTATCCCATACTGATTTCACTATGTTGTTGAACTATTTTGATTTCACCCACATATTGAAGAACTTAAATTGCTTCAATCTGTTTAACTTCCCTTTCATGATTCTTACCATATGTGGAAATTGGCCTGAGATACCATTTATAACCACTCTGCATAGGGAGCTCCCAAAACAAAAAATCCATGCAGAATTAATAATGGACCTCTCAATTATACTTGGTACTCTTTCCCTCACTTTTCTTCTGTTATCCTAGGTAAATTTTGGCCTTAAAATTTTCAATTTCAATAATTTCAACCTTTCCTTAATATCTTGAAACACTTCAGTCTCTGCAGCTGTTACTGCAATTCCTCCCATTCTATCATCTGCCTCCAGTGGTGCATTGAAATCACCTGAAATTATCCACGGATTATCCTTGTTGTTTTTCAATCATTTCCGATTGTTTCCACTACTCCTTTGTTCCCACTACATCATTAACTCCATACACAATAGTAACAAGAAACGTTTTCTTATGTATTATGTTCATGATTTCAACATTAATACAATGCTCATGCTTGTTCATTATTGTAACTTGAAAGATATCTGGCTTCCAGCATATCTAGATTCTTCCTTCCTTATTAAATCTCCATTAGTTTCTAGATGCCATCCTAATCCCATAATTTCCGCTCCTTGTTTTTTGTACTTTTGTTACTAACAGCCCTACACATCCCACATTACTCTTCCTTATAAACTCTCTACATTTTTTTTCTCTACTATTTACACCCCTTGTATTCCATATAATTATGTTATCACTCATGATCTAGTGGTTTTTTCTTCCCTCCAAAACCTTCCTCCCTACATACCCCACTTTCTTTTCTAATGCTTCCTTCTGTACATCCACTTCCCCCTACATCATCCCATTTTCGATCTCCTTTGATTTCATTTACTATCTCTTTTCCCCTAAATTGTTTTGCATCACCTTCTTATTTCTTCCCTTCAATTCCATTCAATACCTCCCCATTTCCATTTCTGCTTACCTCTATTATTTTTTTACTAACAGGAACATATATACACCTTTCTAGTTACCTGTTTCTATATCACAACCTTTTCCTTCATTTTCCTGCCTTCCTCTGTTAAGTGTCCCATGATATAATATTTAGAGCAAACCACCGTCATCCATTCAAACATTACTTCTCAATGTCTCATAACATTATACTGATCAATGTATGGGATATATTATTGAATATTATCACTGATTTTAACCTCTACCCGCATCCTTGCATAACTTGGAATGTTCGTTTCACTGGTTGCCCTGTCAAGATTAATTAGTTTTCTAATTTCACTTAAAATCTTGCACAAGATTCCAGGCTTCTAATACACCATTGGAAATTTAGGCAATTGTATCTACACTGTTACTGATTTAGGGTTAATCATTTATCTGTTTTGACCATTCTATTACCCCTACTAGTTTATTATCAAAAAACAACATTCTTTTTTCAACTGCTTCATCCCTGTGATCCTTTTGTTTGAATTTCACAATGAAAATACCTCCATTTGGATTTTCCCATTTTAATTCCATCTATATCAGTAAGGGAATAAAATTGTACCTCATTTTTGGATTGATCTTCAAACAAGTCCTTCCATGATGTGGTTTTCCCATTCTCAGATCTATCATTTCCAAGTTTCTTGCTGCTCTTGCTCCCTTTTCAAATTTATGTCCCCGTTTCAGAGATTCCACATCCTGTCTCAAGTATTCTTCACGATTTTGCGAACCCACTCTAGTGTTTTCCAGATTCTTTTCCTTGCCGATCTTCTCCTTTGGGGGTATTGAACTCCATCATCTTCCCGATCTCAGCTTGGTTCTTCGTCCTCAATTCTATTGCTAGCTTAATTTCTTCCCTTACAATCTCCAGCCGTTATCCTCCACTCTTCTCCCTTCCTTTGTTCTCCTTCATTAGTACCTTCTGTGACTATTTTTTTCTCCACCAGACTTTCCTTTGGCAGATTCACCGGGGAAATTGAGCAGATGAATCGTACATTTTGTTTCACATAGTAACAGTGTAAATTGCCCATACTCAGGAAAGGGTAAATGAATGAAAATCTTAATCAGACTATTTTTTTAAATCAATATACAGAATTCAGCCCAGAAAAGTAAACTGGCTTAATCCCATTGCAAATCGGAAAAGATGGAAAGTCGTCTGCCATCTTAGGAATGTCGAACGCATTGCACACGCACCGTCCATGTGGTACTATCTTGTATTTTCCTTCCTTATGTTTTTTCCAACTTGTTCTCGAGTAAGAAAAATATTACATACTTCTGAAAAAATACAAATCATCAAGATATAAGTACGTATAAACTAGTAATCATAACAATGAATCAATTTAGCACAACACGCATATATGAGTAGATGTGATCATGCAGAAAGTTCTAATCCTTACTTTTGTTTCCACTTGATTTTGCTTAGGCACATTTTCATATTTTCACCTAACCACTCATTCCTTTTTAAATATATTTTGCACCAGTCTAGACTGGTCAGACTTACATATTTATTACATATGCCACCCTCTCGATTTTTTACTTATCCTTGGATATTCAATAATTTTTTTCATTTTCCTTTTTTTATTGTTTAAGAAAAGTGTTATTTCACAACATACATATCATTAATTACTACCCTTACCCCCACTAATGCTTGAAAAATCACTAACGGCTTTGTAGTGCAGTATTTAAAAGAATCATCCCCGAAATCGACGTCAATTAGTTGTTCCAACGTCGGAACATATAGGAAGGATGAATAATAGTTGGACAGTTTCAAAATGCTAATACACAACACATGGAGTAAAATCAATTGTGTATTGGTGTGTAAATAATGACAATTATTGTTAATCGGGCGTTAATTTAACCAAAAGATGTCTGTTAACTTTATTTGCCGTGAAATTGGAACTAATCCAATATTGCAACGTATATTTGTAATTACTCCTGAAGTCAGAAGTTAAATCTCCCGTGTCATAGTTATGAACTCAGTTACACCATGGTCAGTATTTACAAAATCTAAAGGAATTCAATTTCCTACGTCTTTGTAGTTGATCGTGTTGTAGTCATATACCCAGTTGTCCTGTGGTCAGTATTAGAATTTGTATAGTCAGAAAATCCATTTTCAAGACTAGTATAGTTGACTTCCTTTTGTTCTGAATTCGAAAAATTGGTCAGTATATTGTGAAACTAAAATATGAAATACATTGCATTGAATTGTGATCATAATCATCCACTTATAAATAGAGATTAGTTCCAAATGGTTATTCATACTGTCTAATTGCTCCTCGGATATATTTTTTTCCTTCAAACATTCGATATTTTATTTATATCGAAGGTTAGAATAATGCTGTAAAACTTTTCATGTAATCAATTCATGATGATTGATTTGATTTAATTTCTGACCAAGAATTGATTCCTTTGTTCCAGTCTTTACAGAATGTCGGCTGCAGGTTGAAGGTCTTCATTCGTTAAATTTTGTAATATGGTGACCAAATCTCCAGAGTTCTATTTTCCATTAGGATTCGTGGAGAGATACCCCGAGCTATACTGGGGGGATTGGTTATAGGGAGAGGATGGGGAGCGGGTAGGTGTAACTGCATTTTTTGTTTACAAGA
Source organism: Rubia peregrina (assembly GCA_032355705.1). Taxonomy (NCBI): domain Eukaryota; kingdom Viridiplantae; phylum Streptophyta; class Magnoliopsida; order Gentianales; family Rubiaceae; genus Rubia; species Rubia peregrina. Next base: position 11,919,546 of record JAULKK010000006.1, read on the forward strand.
AAATAAATGCGGTACCTTCATAAGCTTTGGGTGGCCTAGTTTTGTTATTTACTATGATTTGAAGGAAAATGACTGCTTGTATTTTTAATACATCTGTGAAAGTACCATTCAATTTGTAAACCGTGGAAATCTACACGAACTGACTTCTTAGGGAATGCTATGTGATAGAATGAAGTTATTGGAATGTGGCCGTAATATTATAAAATAAATGAGACATGCTATGGTATGAAACTTCTACTTTACTTCTAAAAGCGGACTATTAATCTTAACTGAAATTGACATATCAGGGTAGGTTTCCAATATTGGAACCTAATACGGTACGTTTATTAAACAAATTAATTCCATTCTTCACATGATGAAACACGAAATAATAGGCAATTTTGAAAGCCATGGAGTGTACCTGCTCTTTTTATGCCCGATTACTCTTCTGATTTCAGAAGTGTAATAGGAAAATACCGTAACAAAGTAAATCCTTAGAATTGAAGATGGTGGATAGAACTCAAATTTTAAGCGCTAGTTGCTTTGAACGACAAATTATTAGCAAAAAAATTTGAAGAGATCATCCACAATACAAGAAATTTTTGAGAAACCAATCATTTTCCATTTTCCATTTACGAATTTCCGACTGCCCTTTGTGACTATTTTCCATTTACGAGTTTTCATTTCTTGTTCTCAAAGAACTTCTGGTCGTACATTTTGGCAGGAACTTCTTCGCTCCTAAAGGAAAACGTGTAATCTGATTTGAGGTATTTTGAAATGGGCAACACATATGAGAGTTCAGCCTTCTTCTTCAAATTAATGACAGATTCTAACATGTGTTGCACAACGGTGTAGCCGAGATTGATCTTTACCTTTTTATGAAATAGTACAATATTATACTAGTGTTTGTGGGCAATGTGACCTCCAGTCAGAACCAAACTCCTTGCCACCATATCGTATAGAATCCTCGCTTCCATTGTAAAATATTTGAGCTTATAACTCTCGGTAGTGTCAGGATCAAAGACGGATATATTAAAGTACAATTGTCTAAGCTTGGTAAGATTCAAAAGTGGAGGCTCAACATATACCGGCCAATTCGAACGATGATAAGTGTTTAGGAGACCATTTACGAACACTTGATAATAGACCTTGAGACTCTGGTAAGGACATTCCAATAAATCAGCGATCTCCAATGGATCTACTTCAACCCATTTACCACTGACCTTAGTATAGAAGGACCTTCCATCAAGTTATACAATATTGACATAAAATTGATACAACTCTTAATTAGATGTGACTATTCATCCTAATATATTTATTGTAATAGATATGAAAATATTCAACACAATTTAGAATTCCAAACCCTGAGGAAAGAATAAGCACTAACAACTCCGTTGCGCGGTGGTATAATTTTCCACTAAAATCGCCCTTTTGATCTGGTTCAGACTTCGAAACTCCTTTTCATCCTAAACATTATCGAACGACAACTACAAATAATCAATGTACGTCGGTTTAGTTATAACCGCCGTGAAAGCACATCAACCTATGACGATGATAATTTAAGCGTTGTTGATTTGGTGTTTCAGCGTTCGTTGGTTAAAATCTATTGATCCACGCTTGTTTCAATACCTGAACGAGGTTCATACAAATGTTGGGAAAAGAGTCATTCATTTATGATTTCGGAAAGTTTATCAGATTGTGAAGTTGGTTACTTAAGTTCGGTTCAGAAGACGGAATTGAGAATTAATGTTGAGGAACGAAAGTATGAATAGCACCCTCAAACACTTCTACTCGGTTCATAGATGGGAGATTACGAAATATGGGGATACATGACATGCACAATTGAGTGTGAGCTCCCTCACTCACTCCTTGACTTGAAGATTTCGGAAAACACAACGACATGATAACATGATACAGGAGATTCGGCCACGAACTAAACAATATTCCCAACGAATATTATAAAAAAGAGCAAAGTGCGTTTTTAATCCTATATTTTGTGCAAAAGTGTAGAAATGACCTTATAAAATCTGAAAGTGCAAAAATAACCCTGAAAATCGTTGACCGAAATGTCAACAGCAGAAATAGCCAAAAATTATTGAAATGGCCATTTTATCCTTCTGATAAACTTTTTTAAAAACCAAAAAATGTAAAAGACATTAATGCCCTTGGTATTTAACAAAACAACAACAAAATACTCTCTTTCTTTCTTTTCTCTCCCTTGCCACAACCATTTTTATTTCTTCCCGGCTCCCATCCCATTCCGTGCCCCATTTCTTCCCCGTTACTCTCTTCCATTCCCATAACAACCCCTTATTTCCTCCGCCCATGCTCCTCAGATCCGCTCCGCCTAAAACTTATTCCTAGATGTCTAAATAGGGTCCATTTTGTGAGGGTGGTGCTAATGGTGGGCGAGCGGGCTAGTTAGGGTTCCAGCATAGTGGTGGGTTCCTATGACGGGGTAGTGGTTGGGGGACTTTTACTTGGTGGTGACGGGGCTATTATGCGGTGGTGATGTGACTGAGCGGTGGTGGTGGTGGTGGGGAGAGGTGGATCTTGGGTAGGTGAGAGTGAGGTGCTGCAGGGGCTAGGGTTGAGCGGTGGCGGGGGAGAGGTGGCATATGACGGAGAGGAGATGCGGAGGTTTGAGATGACACACAATGGAGAGGAAATGGTGGAGTTAGGGTTGAGCGGTGACGGGGATATGTGTGCAGGCAGCGGGTGTGAAAGACGTGGCGGTGGTACGACGAGTTTTGGTGGAGGGGATTGGTGGAGAGGTGGTGGCAGGGGTGGTAGGGCTGGTGGCAGGTTTGAAGATGATGAAGAAGAAGAAGAACCTTAGAGTACATTTTGTTATTAAATTTTTGGTTTTAAGAATAGGAGTATTTTTGTCTTTTCATAAATGGTCAATGCCTGAATTCCTTTGGTTAATATTGGAATAGTGTAATTTGGGTATAATTGCACTATTTCACAAAATTTAGAATTAGTTTTACACTTTCAAATTTTACGGAATTATATATACATTTTCTCAATTTAATGGAGTAGGATCATTTTTGCACTTTTCCCTATAAAAAAAACAATGTCAGGCATGCACTCAGTATTAACGACACATATTATATCACAACTAGCTACAAATCTATGGATTCTATATACAAGTAAAAATTTCTTTAAAGTAAAAGAGTCCGGTCTTTCCATAAGTTATGAAAATATCAAAGTTTAAACTGTAAATTAAAAAAAATTAGATTGCATTAATCGGGTTATAAACTTATAACTACTACACGTTGCATGATGAATTTTTAATATTGAAACAAAGATCTTTTATTTTTCTATAATTATAATTTAACCCCAACTTTCTATATACCTATAAAAATAGGAATTTTTTCCCAAGACTTTTGCCAAAGTAAAATAAGAAATTTTAAAATTAATTAATGAGGGGATGATATATTAACAACTCATTTACGCTGGAGAATTTATGGTTATTCAATGTGAAAGAATGATCTACTTATTAGTTATTACCATGTGTCGGTAGAATGCATTTATACAACACATGAATGTAAATACCGTGCTAATTAAAATGCACATGGTATGCCTATTTTAGGCTGTAGATATGTCGGTCCTTACTCAAACCAAATTATTGCTCACATTTATTTGTGATCTATCCATTCATTGAATTTGTAAATTCTGCCTTATACTGAATAAACTAAGAGCAAGTCCAACAGCTTCCCTAAATTTTTCTCCAGGATAGGGAATGAAAATCAATATTCCCTATATTTTTTTGACTCAACTCCAACAGCTTCCCTATTTTGCATAATCTGGCATTTAATACACATAGTTTCCTTTTAATTTAAACCTAAGAGTTGACTTTTAATCACACCAAAATATATTTA
>JAULKK010000006.1:11969699-11984774 GCA_032355705.1 Rubia peregrina
GCAATAATATCTAAATTATATGTCAATCAGACTGATCGTCTGTACTATTACAGATTAGAGATTCAATAAATCGGTAGCATCACCCTCGAGAATATTAACTCGCTTCCCGTAAAAATATGACTACTTGGAGGAGAAGAGCATACCATGCGTCAATATTATCGCGCCAAATTTGAATCTTTTACAGTTGTATCACCAGTTGACCCAACCAGGATCTATGATGTTCAAACCGTAAACACGTTGGAACAAAATCTGAAAGATCGATCCATGTTGATGGAATGATTCATTGCACAAACATGAACATAAAGGGATTACAAGTCATCGCACAAATATAAACAGACCATGAGTGAAAATATACGTTTATTGGGTCGATCAAACCAACCTTTTGCTCTTATAACTGATTTTCGTCTTCCTACACGCTTAACCCACCAAGAAATTACTCCATTTAATTAGATGACCAATTAACTCGCAATATCTTTTCCAACATGCATGTTGGACAGAGCGCAAATCTGGTCAAACTATTATTATTATAGTATCAACAGACATCATGCCATTATATATCAGGTCAAATAAAATTTAGTACAAACTAAAAGTACTCTAAGAGCAGAAAAATGAGGGAAAAACTCTGCACACATGGTCAATTTATACAACATTCTATTTTTTTCCACATCAAGAAATTGACAGATGATATAAAAACGGAGTTGTACATTCATTTCCTTTTCTCTGACTAAATATATCTAGGGATTATCCTCTACCTTAATTACAACAGCAAGTATTATTATTATAGCAAATCAAGTTTTTGATCAGCTTTTCAAGGTGTAGAATGAAACGTCATCTCACCGCCTCTAGGCGACGGCGTTCGCCGGTTCATGTTACCGTAACTGAAATGCGCGTCAGAAGCATCGCCGGGGCTATCCAACGGCTCTCCCTGACCGTCCATTCCGACGTACTGCTGCACCACAAGCACTGAAACCGTGGCCGCGAAATCCGACGACGCTAACAAGTCCCCGATCGCGCCGAGCTCCGGGCACTCGCTCCAGTCCGTTAGCCCGGCGGTTAGCGGCGAAATCGTCCCTTGTCCCCGGCCAACTATGAAGAGATCGTGGATGTTGTCTATGGACCGTATTGCAGCCACGGTTTCCTCCCCGTTGCACACCACCTTCTCCGTGAACACGATCGATGTGTCACTCGAGGTTCTTGCCCTGAACTGGTTGATGAAGTCCTCATCCAGCTGCTTATCCCTGTCGGAATCTGTTATGACGGTTATGACACCTGGCTCGTGGCGCCGGGAGCCAGCGTTTGATGCGGTGTCTCCCACGTCCTCCCCCGCGATAAACCTGTTGGAAAACGATGGTTAAAAAGGTTGGATTTCATCTGGTTGAGTTTTTTGCATGATATTATCAATATATGTTCAACAAAACCTTAACACAGTTAGACTTATCCCGCGATGAACCTGTTGGAAAATGATGGTTAAAAAGGTTGGATTTCATCTAGTTGAATTTTTCGCATCATATTATCAATATACGTTCAACAAAACCTTAAAACGGTTAGACTTATCCAGGATGAACCTATAGGAAAATGATGGCTAAAAGGTTAAATTTAATCAATTGATTGCCTTTTTGCATGATATTATCAAAATATGTTCAACAGAACGTTACCTTAACACGGTTAAGCTTATCCCAGGATGTTCACTCATTCGCCATGCGTAGGATAACGCTTCGCGATCATCCGGGCCACCAAAGAACAGTATAGCGACGTGGTGCGCGACTTGGCCAGCTGCCAACCGTGTCGAGCCACTAAGCCCTCGATCAACCAGAATGCCTATCGAGCAAGGTGCATTAGCCAAAACGTTCTGATTTATCGTTCTGTAAGCGGGATTCGTCGCTTCCATTCCTCCATCAACCGTTTGTTGCTTGTGGAAAGGTACTATAATGAATGCAACCCTCTTATCCTCGGCTAAGTTGCACACATCTTCGTGCATCGTCGAGTATGGGGAGATCACGGTTAAGGGTTGCACTGAGACACAACCCTCGTGTTGCTCGAAGTTCTCAAATGCGTTAATGATGTGATCTGACTGTGCCTGAGTCCGGTTTAGGGCTGGGCGGTTGGATTTCCGGCTGTTGTGGACGATGAGGAGGGCTGATGCACGGCCCGTGAGCTCAACGAGGTGGAGAACATAGACACCAATGGGGGATTTCTTTGTGGGATGAGAGGCTTCGAGGAGGTTGATGATTGTGGGAACTTGTCTTGGAGTATGGACACATACTAGTACTCTAAACTCACAATCTGTTTTTGCTTTTTGGATTGTTCTCTTCTTGTATGGTGTAAACTTTCTAGCTGGCTTGTAGATGATTGTGACAATTGGTATGATCACTGAGGTCATGATCAGTGCCACAATCACCATGATTGCGAAAGATTTATCGTCTAATACCTGTGGAAACATGATCAGCATTGATGAAATAGTAAAATTCAGAATTCTTGATTGATTTCTATGAAATAGGTCCGTTATGCATGACTACTTGGATAGAATCCATCATCTGTTGTTTATAACCAATTGTTGGTCCAGGATTACCGTTCACAGACCAAGCAGGCTGGTTATAACTGGCAGATGGTGGATTTCAACACAATAGTCGTGCATAAACAACCAGTTTCAAACAAGATAGCAAAAGCAATGAAAGCGCTCAAGAACATGAAAATAAGGGACCAAGATATGGACTTTCCTATCGAAGTTCGATAGAAACAAACCTGTATTTTTTTATGTGGGGAATTTTAGTATGTGTAGGTGAAGGGTCAATATATAGAACAGCTACCGTAAACCACCTCCTTGTGATTAGACATCGAGCAAAGGCTTGACAACTTTCTATTGGCCCCTCACCGATACATACTGAAACTCCTTACATAAAAAGTTTTCTGGAAAGAAACCTAGCCATTGCATTATGACAAGAAGAAAAGAGAGTACCTTTTGGTCTTTACCAACATTGAGAATGATCATTTCAACAAGACCTTTGGTGTTCATAAGCAAACCTAGAGTGAGGCCCTCATAAAAGGGCATCTTGTAGTGTAGGGCAACAAGTAGGGTTCCTGCAACTTTTCCAGCACAAGCAAGAACAATGACAAGGAAGAGAATCCCCCAAGTAGCCGCCCCTTGAATGGCACCGACTTCGGTCTTCAGACCACTAATGGCAAAGAAAAGAGGCAACAAAAGCCCTGAAACAAAGTCCTCAAGCCTCTCAATTAGGGTTATCCCCAGAGGGCCATTAGGGATCACCAATCCAAACACAAAGGCTCCAAACACCGAATGCGTCCCGATAGCATCGGTTATGAACCCGGAGATCATAACACCGGTTAAAATCAAACATATGTAAAAATCACTGATGGTCTCCCCCTCTGGCGTCCGCCTCACGATCCATGCCAATGCCGGCCTCACCACAAAGATGCAGAAGGTCACGAAGGCAGCGCTCGATAGTAGGACCCACACGGAGGCCAGTGACACGGACTCATTCTCAGCCAACGCGATCGCGAAGGCTAGGAGGATCCATACACACATGTCATTCACTAGGGCCGAGGACATCGCGATGCGCCCTATCTCCGTGTTGAGGAGCTTCAGCTCCGCGAGGACTCGCGCGAGGACTGGGAACGCTGTGACAGAGAGCGCTACTCCGAGGAAGAGGATGAAGGTGCCGAGCTTCATATACTGTGATCTCTGGTGCAGCATGAAGGAGAAAGATGTGCCTATGAGAAACGGAAGAATCATTCCGGCGACTGCTATGGCTAATGCTTTCTTTCCGGTTCTTCGTATCACGGCTAGATCCATTTCTACACCGACTAGGAAGAGGAAGTAGAGAAGCCCTACATTTGCCATTGTCTCGAGAACCATTACACTTCTGAGGGGAAAAACTGTGTTTGCGAATTTTTTGCTTTGTCCCAGTACTGATGGACCTAGTATTATACCACCCTGTGAACATTTGCCATTAAAACACTTGTTAAACATGCGAATGAAATAATCCCCTTGCGCAGCTCAACTTAACAAAAAAGAGAAAGCAAAAAAAAAACAGAACATAATTAAAATTAATTAAAGTGGTTCACCAAATATGTTGGCTACCTCCACGAACATCACATCACCCAAATGGGTCAGACATATTACATATGTTTGGAATTACGTCACGCGGGATCACCTGATCCAGTGTGAAGAAATTCCAAACATATGTAATGTCTAAAAAAACTTACCGCAACCCCCTAACTCTCCCTCTATTTAGAAGAGTTCAAGCAGAGCTATAGATCAGTCTCCTAATTCATGTACTATGGTATTCCAATTTAAGAACCATCAATTGAGTTGCACATTATGAATCCAAAAATCTTTACTCACATTAATTAACTATTTGAGATTATATTATTTGTTTTGGAATGTAACATGCCTTTTTCTTTATTGTCACTCTCCTAGTCTATAAAAAAATCTCTCAATGTTGTTTGCTTTGTTCTAGCGGTTCTCTTACTAACCTGTCCAAACACTTTAGGTGCGTATCTCCCACATTTTCATCTACTGAGGCTACTACTACCTGTTTCAAATAATTTCATCACAGAGTGGTACACAAAAAATGCAAGAAAAATTTCAAAAATTCCGTCAATATACCAAAAATCGACCCCATAAACCAGAAACAAACCATTACACTTTATAATCAAGGTAATCTTAATGGAATCAAACATAACATTAAAACATCTAATTACACTTCAGTTTGTGAAATTTCGGAAGGGCACTTACCAGGATCTCAGAAATCACACGAGGCTGCCGGAAGGGTTTCAAGACGTAAACAAGAATCCGAGTGGTGACCACAACCAATGTCAATTGCAGAATGAAGAGCGGCAGGGAATAATCCAACGGATTATCGCCCTGCCAGATCCCATTGGTTGTGATCATCGTCGGCGCATAGCAGACTATGGTTTCATCGCTCTGATTTTCGGATGCCCCCGTTACATTCGCCATTTTGAAGAATCAAGATTAAAAAAAGTTCAGATTTTTTTAGAATAGATATTCATCTGAGCTGATATGCATGCATGCATATGATGTGAATCGTGAAATTCCTAAGTTTTTAAGTGAATTTGATAAAACAACATCGAATACATGGAGTTTGGATCGATCTAACGTTATAAAATGCTTTGGAAAATTGATTAGGGATGAAGAACAGAGATTAATTTTTTGGTTTTTCTGGAATTGGAAAGAAAATTGGAGAGAGATTAGGAAAATGTTTTGGTTAGTTGTTGTGGATGCCCGGTGCACATGCATGCTGTAGTTTTTGTGGTCAAAACTCAATACACTGTAATTAGCCTATTTTTAGATTAAATTTTCAAGAATTAGGCTCACTCTAAGGTTTTTTTTCTGAACTTATCGGCATTTCAATTCACTTAAGTTCAGTTTATTTTAAGAGAACGGTTTAAAAGCGTCATATGAATGGGCGCGTCCCAGTAGAGATCTATCGGAACACTATTTAGCGTCCTGATAGGGCTTTGGTGTTGTAGTGCAATGTTACGGAAGTTTTCACTCTACACTCATAAAGTTTAGGGAATGATTCTATTAGTGTAAATTAATACAACTAAATACTCCATCTATCTCATTTCAAGCTGCAATTTAACTATTCATTTAATCAAAATTCTCAAACTTTAACCATAAAATTGAATTGGTATATAAGTATAAGTACTATTAAGTGATACATTTTTAGTTTCATTATAACATATATTTTCAAAATATCAAATTTTCTTAATTTTTAATTATTCTTAATAAAATATATTAAGAATCGAATAATTTTCAAGTCAACTGTGAAAATTTAAAAGTTGAAATTTAAAATGAGACGGAGGAGTATGATTTAATTAGGACCAGGCAAAAAAATATGACCAAGTGAGCAACCAATCTGATTCTATTTAGTTTAATTATACGGCAAAAAGAATAGGTCAAACTACAAATAAGATGTTGGGAGGTAGAAATAATCTTTTGTTTTCTTTTTATTTAAAATTTTCAGAGAGTTTATAGGGTTCTCATCCATGTTTATTAAATTCACTATGCATATATACATTTACAACATAGTGAAATCTTGAAAAGATCATTTACACAAAAGACGCCGAGCTAAATCCACCAGCTAAAGTCAGAGTCCCGATTTAACGGGTCATAGTATGAAGTATCAGTCTTGTCATTTTTCGAGAGATGAGCCAACAACACGGGATTTGGTCTAGAGGGACACAAAAATAATCTTTCTTGAGTTTGATACACTTATTCAGGTGATTATATATATATATATAATTTGAAATGTATAGAGAGAATTAAGTGTAAAGAATAAAAATTTAATGAGTGGATGAGAATATCTCACCTTTAACCATAATAAAATAACATTTTAAGAAAAAAAACATACTAAAACGAAAGCTGTGTCAAACTAAAACAAGAAGTGAAAATACACAACACGAGACTTTCAAATCAAAGTATGTAATAATTCAGAGTCCCAATAAATAAGCATTCCAAAGTAGAAGAGTTCTATTCAAATACTCCCTCCATCCCAAGTCTATCTACTTTTTCCAAGTTAAATTTGATAAACTTTAATTCTAAATATAAATTAATATATTTAAATACAAATATAATGTGAAATATTATTATATTCATCTTAACATCTATTTTCTAAATATCAATTTTTATGCAGAAATTTTACATGTAGCTAGAGATATTGAGGGTCAAACATGATCATTGAAAATCATGAAAAAGTAGATAGGCTAAAACTATTGGGACGGAGAGAGTATTAAAATTTTAATACAAAAAGTATTATTTTAAATAAAAAATTTAGGTGTTTATGGAGATATAGATGGGATGGGTAAAATGGATTCGAAGTGGGTATGGATATCCAAGTGGGTGATGAGACAGGGTGGATTTTAATTAATACCCGATGAGGCGGGTGAATTTTAATGTTGCACCCTCCATGGGTGATGGGGCGGGCATTGGTATGAAAATTTTAGGTGGCCATGGGTACAGATGGACCATAATATGTACCCGCCCTCCTCATTGCCTTCCCTATCCCTACCTCCATCCTTTCCAAACGTTCTTACTTTCTATTACAGGGTTCTATTTTGACTATTTCTTTATGTGGACTAAAATGTGCGATTGAAATTTGGCCAATTCGTTTTAATTTTCCACTTCTCCTGTCACATCAGCATGCATAATGTTCGTGCAAAAATGCAACATGAACCTTTAGTTTGGACAAAGGGAGTATAAAAATGTGAGAATCTCATTTCGTCACAATTTTTCGCACTTAGTGTTGCAATATATTTTTTTGATAATAAGTCATTTTCATTTCAAATTGATCAAAAAACATTTACATAGTATTATCATTTACTCTAAGATTCTAACAAAATTGCCTATTAACTAAAGAGTATTCCAATTAGACTGTTTTTATCATCATATACTACCATTTTTGTTTTATAGCCCCAAGGAGCAAATGGCAAAGGTTTATAAGTCAAATCGTCTAAGTCCAATCTAACTAAGGCCCTCTTACCGCTCATGAAACAGAAACCGTCATCCTGCTATCCTCCTCTATTTTTCTCCTTAATTCATCCACCTCCATTTTTTTGTTTGAAAGATCCTGGCATTTCTTTCTTCCCACAGATGGTATAAAGTAGATACATATAGACTGACCCTCCTTCTCTTCCATCTTGTCATATTTACCATCAAAATCTTCCTCAATTTCCTCGTATCAGCAAATTTTGGCAGATTGAGACTTCCTACAACTTTTGATGCATAAATGTACTGAATAAACACGTGCACATTAGTTTCCTCCTCCACTTCACACAAAATACATAATTGATGGGCATCAATAATGTTAAATCCACTTTCTAGAGGTAACCTATCATATGTGACCAATCTGCTCCTCAATAGCATCCACATGAAAAAAACATGTTTTGGCCGCAGTTGTGAGTTTCATATCAACCTTGCCATTGGATCAGTCTTACCTCCTCCTTTCAGAAAATTATAAGCTGCACCTATGTTGAATCTCCCCTTCGCATTAACACATTTGCTGAAAATGGCCTTTCATTTTCACTTTTAATCTTTTCAAATATTTCCTATTCCAACTCTGAGTCATCTGAGATTGATATGTTTCAAAATCATTTTCTTTTAGATAATACGCTTGAAGCCACCTTATCCATAACAAGTCTTTCTTTTCATGGATACACCAGATATGCTTACACAATTATGTTTGATTCCATAAAAATGGGTCTCTGAATCCCACACCTCCCAACTTCTTGTTCCAGCACATAGCATCCTATGAAGCAGGGGTAAAATATTTTTCCTCGGGTTTTTGTTCCACATAAAAGCCCTGCATCTCTTCACTATCTCTTTATGTATGCTTTCCAGCATCTTAAATACTCTTTACCAAAAAAAAGCCATACTTAATAGTTCCGTATTTATCAGTTGAGATCTTCTTGCATATGACAACTTCCTGGAATCCCATGAGATCAATATTCTACCTATTCTCTCTATTGATACTTCACAAGATTTTTTCACCCCACCTGAAAGTTGAGAGTGGCATTCCTAAATATTTCATAAGAAATTCCCCCTCTGTGAGTTCCCAGAATTTCAGTCAGTTTAGCCATCTCATTTTCCTCCATGGCTGAAAAATAAACAAACGATTTTAGTTCAGTTACAAACAAACCTAAGGTATCCTGAAACTCTTTCGATGCCTTCTTGATCCCTTTTATTGAACTCTCATTTTCTTCACATAAATTTAATAAATCATCTGCCGACAATAATTTGTTTGTTCCCACTCTTTTGGTCCTCTAATGAAACCCAATTTTACCTTCCTTATGCCTTCTAGTTAGCAGTCTGGTTACATATTCGATACCAGTTACAAATAATAGGGGGTAGGGGGTCCCCTTGCTTCACCGTTGTTCTTCCTTAAAAGTATTATGTATACACCCCATTTAGTGACAAACAAAATTTTGAAGACTGCACACATCTCTATATCCAAGACATGTGTAAAGATGGAAATTTCAGTCTATTTAACCACTCAAACAGGAAACCCCAATTAATGGTGTCAAAAGCCTTACTTATATCAACCTCGATAACACAGCTGGACTTCAGACCCTTCATTTTATATTTATGGATAAGTTCTTGTGCTAAGAGAACATTATGCGCAATATGCCTACCTCTCGCAAAGGCTCACTGGTTCAAATTTATTAGGCTAGGTAAAACTTCCTCTAATCTTGCACATAGTATTTCAGTAATCACCATGTACACCATAGAACTGCAGGAGAATTGTCTTAAATCACTTGCAATATGAGGTTGAGTATTTTAGGGATAAGGGCAATGACTTCTCTACTAAACTCCTTATGCATGGCTTTACCTGCCAAAAAAACAAAATTTATTACACCACTAAAACGATCAACAATAATGTTTGAAGTGTCCTTGAAGAATTTATTTCTATAGCCACATAGCCCGGACTTTTACTTGATTTGATGCCCTTCAATGCTTTTAGGATCTCACTTTGTCACCTTTTCATTTAGCACCAACTGGCGCTTCAAGTTTAAAACTTCCCCACTATCTCTTGCATCCTCATATTTTCTTCCTATTACATTTTTGCTCACTCCCAACTGCATTTTAAAAACTGGTACCAAGTGCTTTTCTAACTCATTTCCCTCCATCACTTTATCTCTATTTTCATCATTATTAACTGATTTTGATACTGTTTCTCCTTCAATTTAGCATATAAGATTTTTGTTGTCCTATCTCTCTCCTTCTTCCATTTAATTTTTGCAAGTTGTTGCGGGTACTTATACCCAGCTTCCTCCATTTTTATTGCCTGCATTCTTTTCTTTTGTTCATCCTCATGTTCATCTGCCAAACCATGATTCATGTGTAGTTCTTCATTGGTCTTATACCCTTCATGCCTATCTATTGTTGTCATTTTCTCTACTTCAGAAAACTCTTTCTTGTTAAGGTCTAATAAAGGATTTTCTAACCTCTTTAGATTTTTCCATAGATCCTTTATGTTTCCTCCTTTATTGTTCAGCCACACATCCTTCACAATATTTTTGAACATATTTGCCTAAATCCACATATTGAAGAACTTAAATAGTTTGCTCAATTTCCCTACTTCCTTCACCACCCTTATCAGTAAGGGAAAATGATATGATACTTCATTAATAACCACATTACACACATAATTCATGAAAGTTTCAATCCAAATTTTAGTGACCAAAGCTTTGTCTATTTTACTCATCACCTTCCCCGGTTTTCCATCTGTTATCCCAGGTAAATTTTGGGCCTAAGATTTTTAATTCCATCAACTCAAGTTTAAACACCAACTCCTGGATATCTTTAATTTTTGTGCTTGTCACATTGTTTCTCCCTATCATGTCTTCCAAATCCAATGGAGCACTGAAATCTCCTACAATTATCCATGAATTATTCCTTCTAGTTTCCAACCCCTCAAACTGTTTCCATAACTCTCTTCTTCCCATCACATCATTTAGCCCAATTGTTACAAAACATTCATGTTTGTGACCTGTCAGTTTACCTTCATATCAACGTATGGTTCATGTATACTTATTTTTGTCACCTGAAATACATTTTCCTTCCTCCCTAACCATACTCTACCTCCTTTTGCATGTTCCCAATTGGTTTCTAATTTCCACCCCAATCCCATGTTCTTCCAAATCTCTTCCTCCTTTTATTTTTATACTTTTATTTACAACAAAGCTAAAAAAAAAAAAAAACTCACCCTACTTTTAACCAAAAAAATCCCTGCATTTTTTTTGTTTTTCTTTGCTATTTACACCTCTAATCTTCCAAATCAGTAGGATGTCATTCATCATCAAGTGGTTCTTCCAGAATTCCATAGCTTGAGGTACTGCAGTCCCCTATTTCTTTCTTCCTTCATTTCTCACTACTCCTTCCATTTGTATCTTCCTGTATTCCCTATCCCTCATTTTTTGCTGTCAGATTCTTCATTTTACTTTCCCCATTTAATTGTGTGCTTCCTTTTAACAATCACTTCCCATCTTTCTCACCTTCCTTCACTACTCTTCCTTTGTCATTAATCTTCAATTCCTTCTCATTCCCTATTCCTGGCACACAAAAATTTCCTGATTACCTGTTTTATGTTGGCAGGTTTCTCCTCTTCTTTCTTACATTGTTTAGTCATATAGCCCAATGGAGTGAATTTTTCATAGCACACAGGAAGCCATTCAAAACTAATCTCATGATGATGTATTGTGTCATTTTCATCAATTTAGGATATGTGTTTAGGAACTGAATCCCTAATTTGAACCTTCACTTGTATCCTAGCATAACTTAACATGTCTATCTCATTTGTTGCTCTATCTAGTGTAAGGGGCTTCTAATGAAATTGACAATTAATTCTACTCAAAATAATAGACTTCGAATACACCATTGGCATATTGGCCATTTGAATCCACACATGTACTGATTTGAAACCTCACTGTTCTTAGTCCATTTTGTAATTACTGTAGGTTTGTTATCAAACATTATCAAACCAGTTTCCAAAGCCTCATCCCTCTGTTCTTTAAGCTTAAATTTCACCATGGAAACCCCATTTCTAACACTCCATATTTTGCACAAAAAAATCCCTCAACTACCTTGAATGGGGGAAAACTGCCTAAGAATTTACAAATAATTGTTGATTCCCACAGTTTAATACTATCTTTCACTTCTTCTATTGGAATTAATCCCATCCTAACACCTTCAGTTCCAACACGGGGTAGTATTTTACCCCATTTTTTGTTTGATCCTCAAATAACTCATTCCATTGCTTTGTTCCCTATTTCCTTCCTCAGTTCTGTCTACCCATCTCAGTTTACAAGCCGTACTATCTGTTTCTCCTCCTTTTCCAACCTTGTTTCCTTCAGAGCCCATTTTTCAGAACTTACTGCCCCACTCATACCGACATCATGCATCCTTATTTTTCCAGATACATCATTCTTTTCAATCTCTCTTCTTTTACCAGTTTCTTTGGGTGTGTTAACCATCTCCACCTTATTGCTATGCTCCATGGGTACTTCAATCAGATCCATACTTAGCTCAATTTCTTCACACACTTGTTCCATTGTTTATAACGACTCTTTGTGACTGTTTTCTCTTACCTTCCGATTTTCCCATGGCAGTAGCACCAGAGAAATGGAACAGCTTGATCAATCATTTTTCACATAGTAAGTGTGAAATTGCACCCAGGAGAGAGAGAGAGAGAACTTGATGCACATATTTTCTTTTTTTCCCTCTCCCACGTGTCCCTCTGCATGCTTATTCTCTTCTTACATTGCCTTATACACATCATGCACTCCTTACTTTTCACTGTGATTTATAATATTGATGTTCCTTTTATATAGTAGAGGAAAATTATCTCATCTAAAGGTAATTTCTCTTTTCCTTTCTTATGATGAATTCGGTCTACTATTGGGTTGGATATTATTCTACTCCACCTAATTTATTTCATCCCCTCTGAAGGTGAATTCAAACTTTGGCTTCTGCTTCTGTTTTGAATTTTTCCTTTTCTTGTTGACATATGCGGTGCCACCACGATTCAAGTTCGGGAGCAGTGTCAGCAGAATGGTAGATGAATGAAAGTGCATCGCAAGGAAACTTTCTATGGTGGTTGATGAACCTCAGTTGACTCATTTCGTTTGATGGTGTATCATAGCGCTTGTAAGAGAATGCTATTAAAGAAGATGAGGTTAAGGATGCTTATTTTGTTTCTTTTATTTTGATGTATAATTTAGTAGAATGAAATTCGGCATAACAATCTAGTATGCATGTGTGCAATGGAATTTTGTATGTATAATTGCAAGCATAGGAATTGTTATTATAGAACTTTACTCTAAATACGCATTACATCAGACAAATTTTGGTGAAACAAGAGCTTGAGTTCTGCTCCTGCAAAAGCATAGGTGACTCCGACGTCACTATAAACAAAAATTCTAGCACTATTGCAAGGTTCATTTTGTCTTTCTTCTTCAAACCAATTGTATGTGGTGTGTGTGTGTGTGATTTTTTCAAATTTCATTTTTTGTTTATGCATGCACTATGATAATTTAATGTGTTTGCATTTTCGCAAATTACCAGCAATCACTAGTGGAGAATGGCCTATTAAAGGAGGAGTTCAAAGGCATTTCTGCTAAATAATCCAGAAATCGCTTTCTAGGACAGGTTCCGAGCTCAGAACTTGTTTCTGGGCACCGGAAAAAAAATCAAAGGTGGTTTCAGTTCTTTGGAAGGCGATTTTGAACGAACCGGCTTCTATTGATATGAATCAAAGGGGGTTCATTGAATAACTGCCTTTGATTGTTTACAATTAAAGGAGAATGTGCAAAAGGGACTTCTAATGTGATATGTTCCAGATTTGGAACTGGGAAACGAAAATAGTTCCAACTGAGGAACCTTTGTGGATCAGAGCTTGAATGGACGAGTATTGTTACACCTTCGTAATGTCCTCTGATTGTTGTTCCAAGTTTGTAACCTCTTCTGGAGAATTGGGCATCAATCATTGCTTCCCATGTTGCCTCATTACCTTGCTATACCCCTATTGGCTATATTCCATACCACCTTTTTGCTATTAAAAATATGTACGCATGAAAAAAATTAAAACAAACAAAAAATAATTTTCCATTAATAAAATTCTTCTAGTGTAGGGATTTTAAGATTAGTACATAATAATTTGGGTAGACTGTTAGAGTTACATCTAAGAAAAATAAAGTTCATATCATCTTCTACAGAAGGCCTACAACATGTCACACCTATGAACATCATTTTAGGTGTGGCGTCTTTGACTTACTGAAGGCTTATAAGCACGTTATTTCTTCTCAAGCTTCCATTTTGAGTTCCCTGAATTGGCATACTTGGTCGCCAACACATCTGAGGCAATTCTTCACGGTCTTCATGAATCTAGGGCTAGACTCATCTGCAAGATTATTTTTCAAATAACAATTAGTAAAAGATAAGTCTATAACTACATATATTATAAAAAACATTAAATGTACCTTCTTTAAACTTTGCTCTCTGGTGAGGTTCGGTCGCATCTATCGTTTGGTGACAACATTTGTTCTCATAGAGTATCCATTTTTTTCTTCAAAAAGTATTGCTTGTCAAAGTACTTGCAAGTCTTCTCCTCCTCGTGAAAAGCCAACCCATTCACACCACGCAAGATCAACATAAGCAAGTTTCCATAAGGCAGATTCTGGATTAATCTCATTGACGTAGCTACACACATCACATGCTTAAAAATTACGGAACCAGGATTAACTTTGGTCCCCTCAATTACATAGTAGAACATCATAAGAGTCGAGTAATTTAGCTCGGTGATGTGACCAAGAGTGGGTATTATCGACCGAGCTATTATATTGTACACAATACATTGGTTTATTTTGAGTTCCTTTAGACCAAATGATTTCGGTCTACCTAGATCATGAGGATTGAATCAAAAGTATTTCACACTACATGCAATGGGGTCAATACTATGATAATTATCATTAAGTTGCCATTCCCCCCTATGATAAACATCATCTAAAGGCCCGTCCTCAACTTGGGCATAAACATCTTCTTGACCCTTGTAAGGGCATTTAAATAGTATATTGATAATCCACGGGCTAATTTCAACATTATACCTGTTGACCCTAAGACAATAACTACCAGAACCCTCAACCTTATGCAAATTGGCATAAAATTGACTTATCTCATCAAAGTAAGCTGGTTCATTCAAACTAAGAAGTTTGAGGACATGTTGATCTTTGAAAAACCTAACAAGGTCCTCTAGCCTTCTACTCTTGTACACATTCAAATCTATAACATAGCAATCAAATAATTTTCTTGAACTCGTTAAAACATTAAACCTAGTCTGAGCTTCAAGAGAAACAAACCTAGCTTCGTAGCCCGGATTCCTCGATTGGCTTCTTGTCGTGGATTTGGAACAACGCCCGGTAACCCGTGCATTTACATTTGAATAAGACATGATGTGAGGAGATGTTTCTTGCGTGTGTTAGAGTTTGAATTTAAGAGCGGGGGGGGGGTTAAAGTTCCACTGTCAAAAATTGATTACGGTT
>JAULKK010000006.1:11984874-11996148 GCA_032355705.1 Rubia peregrina
TGTATTTATCGAGCTTGCTCACGAGTTTTCGAGTCGAGCAATGTCTTGCTCAACTCGACTCATTAACTATTCGAGTCAAGTCGAGTTCGAGTCGAGCCAAAATCGAGTCGAGTTTTGACCGAGTCGAGTGCGAGTTGCTCATGAGATGCTCGACTCAATAAGCACCCCTAGACTTGAGGTACCGATGTGATGAGAGACAATGTCACCAGACTGAACAAAATCTCTAAAAAAAATTGATATTCATTTTCAATATGCTTAATTCTCAAATGGAAAACAAGATTAGTCGCAATGTGAATAGCGCCTGACTATCACAAAAGAGGCGCATGGGAGATGAATGACCAGTACCAAGTAAACGAAAAAGAGATTTAAGACAAATTAATTCACAACAAACCACAGTCATGGCTTTGTATTTTTCTTCAACGGATGAACAAGAAATTGTAGGGTGCTTCTTAGTCTTCCAGTACACTGGAAATTCTCTAAGCATCACAAAATATCCAGACAAAGAACGACAAATGATCGGACATTCAGCCTAGTCTGAATCACAGTAAGTTGTCAACTACAACGAACATTTAGAAGATAGAAGACACCGTTTGGATGACTATTCAAATGATGAAGAACGTGCAGGGAAGCATGCCAATGAATAATGTGTGGCTCCTGCATAAACAGAGTAAGTGTGTGAACAGAATATTGAGTTCATTACCATCATTAGAAAGAGATAGATATATATATATATAAGTGAAGATGAAGAGAGGGTTGCATTCGAACATGTTACATCATCAAGCAACGATGAGGAGGATAGGGATAAATTGGAGGATGATATAGATCATTTTACCTCTCATCCCTTAAAATTGTGCACCAAAATTACATTATCGCCATGACCATATCAAGGTTTTTTACGAAATACACTTTGACTTTGATTTCGTGGGGTTGGTGTAGTAATTGATCAAGGGCGATTAGACGTGCGGATATAGCCAGCCAAGAAGCACATTTTGGGACTTCCCATTAGATTACAATTTCTAGATTGTCGTATAGTTTTGCCCCATACTGAATGTTTATTTCAAAATGATATGTTGTGTTGTAAATAGTCTCTAATGAAAAATTATCTTCCAAGCATAGCTAATACTTTTTCCATGAATGGGATAGCTTGTCACTAACACTTCATTTGTTGGAATAACTATTCTTCAAAGTTGCTCATGATTTCAACTCAGACAATAAATTCTAGAGAAGCTTCCAAAATCGAAAGTTATTATGGATAAGAACATATCAACTGCTTACAAGAACTTCCGAAATCATCCTCCACTTCGGGTTTGAAACATTGATGGCTTGATTCCCAAAACTAAATTAAAATATCAAGCCGCGTATGGTTCTAATACTGTAAAACCCATCGGATTAGAACTTATCATACGTGTGTTCCAGAAATTCTGACTTTGCCCAACCTTTCTGGTTGGAATCTGTGAAGAATGGAAATATTAATGCATTAAAAGGATTAGTATGTGGTTCAGAACTCGGAAGCACAATCGGACATGTCCAAACGAGTTAGAATATTCATCTTCATATCTCGAACCCCTCACCGACAATTTTGCACACTCAATGACATGATATTTTTTGCATCCAAATTCTTGTACTAAATCTAACACATGCAAACTCACCACTCACTTCCTATACAATGCTTTAAGATTTCTGCACCAAATGCATGCAATCACAAAGTTTGCAAATATATTGCTCACATCATGCCATTATACAACTACAAAATCTTCCAAAGACACTTGTTGATATATCAATTCTTTGGCTGAAAGATTGTTAAACCTATAGCAACTACATTATACGACAACAACATAAGTGAACCACAATTGAACCTTTATTTCGTGCAAGGAAATAAATGTTGGGATGAACACAAACAAAAACAAACCATAGTTTTTCACTCCAGAAGTCCAACAATGAATTTTCCACAACTCGTCCGAGAATAGCAATAACAATCTCATTTGGGACTCTTTCGAATGGTGTCTCTATAACTATTCTCTTGGTGTAAAATTTAGGATGAAGATGGGGGTGAATAGAGTGGGTATGGAGGTGGATGATTTGTTTATGAAGTTGATTTTAAAATGACGGTTGAATGGAATATATGTAATTAATGGTAATCATCACTCAAAGGGAGTTGTTTCAAATTCTGCCTTGGAAAATGAAAAACCCCCTTGGAAATCATACCCATAGGCTACACATGGTACAAATGTTCATGAAACCCATTTTTTCAAATTTCTACACATGTTTATCAGCTTCCGGTGTCGTGACTCAAGTTCGACATTAGATCCGGAATCAAAAAGGTGTAATAGGATGGAAGTTGAAAAGTAACCATGTGTTTCTTTACATTAGACTCTGGTTTATTTTTTTTACCGTTATTAGACTATTAAACAGTGGTTTAACTTTAACTGCCATCTATTGGGCTACCATAGTCGTCCAATGATTGGGCATCATGTTGAACCCTTGCTAAGATAATGGAACATATGAAGGATGGTTGTTCCGAGCCTGAAACTTAAAAACATCGCACAACAGTTCCCGTTAATAGGTGCTCTTGCACTAGTGGCATTTGCTCAAGAATAAAACTGTAATCCGCGCGTACAAAATAATGAGAATAATTGTGACTTGTCCAATTTATAGGCATCACACTCTTTATATGTGTATTATAGTTTCATGGAAAAGTCTATTGTAACTTTTTACCCTAATACACCCCTCACCCCATCTTTATTGGATACAATAACGGAAAGATTAGAACGATGTGTACAAAACAACTCACTAGAAAGACTTAGTAAATATATATATATATATATATATATATATGCAACTTGTAATTGTGTAGAAACCTGTCTAACACAAAAATCTCCATGTATTGTTGTGACCAGGGAATCATTCCAGTGGCAGGGATCCACCCTCAAGCCCCAAATTGCATCTGTGGTATCATGGGCATGCAGAACTCTGATGCCTAATCCCATCAAAAACTGAATCCCCATCATCCACTAATTTTGTGGTTGTGAAGGCTTTCAAACAATTCCACTTGTCTATGGGTCTCTCTTCGAGTCAGAGGTGGACATCTGGTAGTAGAAAAGGCCGTGAAAATTTGATGCATCAATACTATTGTGAGGATTAAAGGGAGGATCTTCAAAAATATGGACCATGTCTCTTTAAATTAAGCCTTTGACATAACTTTTCCAGATTGGGGCAAGGAATTTTTTTCCTGGCTTCCACGAATCGATCAAATTCCTTGAATATGGATGTAATGAAGCCTTTCCGATGTGCCTCCTATTCTCAATCATCTGAAGCTGACAATCCATCCTCTTGGTTTTTCTTATTCACGGTGGTTGGTGTCGTTTCCTGTACCACTCCACCTACTAACAATTTTGCGATTGTTGACGATATTTTCATCTATGATGGATGAGAACTAACATCCTCCATTGAATCTTTTCTCGCAACAGAACTTGACTCTGGTTGTTGTTGAAACTTGTTTAACATTTACGGTTGAACAAGGTGTATGATTGTGAAAAAATGAGTCCCACTGGACGTGCCAATTGATGCAGGGTGAATACCGACCTGAGTAACGTCATCTGATGACCAATGATATGCTGCAAGATAAAGCACCCGGCACTCTCTGACGCTTAACTTTGCACAAGAATTTTTATGTGATAATATGAGAATAATATTAATAGATTAAAGACATATGAAGTTATTTATAAGTGAACAAACCTATGTTATATTCGAATACTATTATTATTAGATATGCATATTCCTTATAAAAATATTCATCCTACCATAATGTATTTGGTATTTATTATATTAGATAAATATAGTATTTGCCAATGCCAAACTTTGTATAAACTTCTTCCTTTATATACTCTGATGATCTGCTCTAAGATACCAGAGAGAAAACCAAAAATAAGGTCAGGCAGGCAAGCATAGAGTCCTGCTCCAACAATCAAGTCAATTTGGGTGGTCATCTTAGATCTCTCGTACAGTGTAAAGACTAGGGTTAAGAGATTAACACCTTCCCTATAACGTCTTGCCCCTTAAACCTTCTAACAGCTTCTTCTATAGTGGGTTGAAATCGAGGATTAGACCAACAGACCCATACATTATCAAGTCTCTCCCAGCTCAAGGTCTTGTTGCCCACATGCACGGACCGCAAAGTTGATTCATTAATCAGGTCGATCGACTCCCATGTTTGGGAGGGAAAACAACCACCGTCGGTTTTTCAAAAGTGATGACTTTTCGAATATATTTTTGAAATTGGCAACTTTTTGAAAAAGTGGTGTCAATTTCTTCAGTGGTTACGCTTCCCGCTTGAATGTGAGCAACATGTCCTACCTCCTTATGCCACTCTTGCAAGTGGTTTAAATTCGTGCCTTCCCAATAAAAACTTAATCATTAAGTTTTTTTCTCATTTTTAAAACTCTTTTTGGATCTGTTACGCCATCTTTGCTCTTCCTTTTTAATTTCATTTTTAATCCCAAACACCTTTTCACTTGCCTCTTGTTTCTTCCTCTCTTTTGCCATATCTGCTTCCTCTTTCGCACCAGGTACTTCTCTTTTTTTCTATATTTTCTTTCTTTTTTTCTCTTTCAAAATTGTTTCCACTATTGGGCCCCCAAAGAAACACTCTTTTTGTGATGTCACCATCGAGAAAGTTCAACGAGTGCGTAAGATTTCGAAATGATGTTTTCTGGTGGGAGGGGGTTTAATTTTAAGGATCTCCGTGATCATTTTTTGTTGCGGGGTAGTGAAAAAATAGTTTTTGATGTGTCGGAGGGCATGGTCGTCATTTATTTAGAGACAGTAAAGCATAAGAGGCCTAGGTTTCCTCTATGTTTTCCCAATCTGTCCTAGGCTTTTTTAAATCAACCCTCATCGATATCCCTCCAAACTTCGTCCGAGTGATTTGAGGCTCTGCCTATCTCTTGGGGATTACTCCTACGCTTTCACTGTTTGGGGTTTTTATGTCATTCTGCTAAAATGCCTCCAAACTGGTATTTTCTTAAATTTTGGCCGGATAGCTATAAGTTACTTGTTGAGTTCCCCTCCTCAGTGGAGTGGGGCGTAGGTTTAACTTTGTTGATGAGGAGTTGGTTCAGGGGGAGGGAGCCCATCATGGTGACTTCTCGGCTGGCCCAGCCAGGATGTGGGGTGCACGTCCTAGTGCTGTGGAGATGGCCTCTCTTCGATAGCCCATCATTGTCCTTGAAAGTATGTCTGAAATCTGACTTCCTTTTGCGTGATCTTATTTTTGTCCAATCAGTCTTCCTTATCTGCCTATTGGTATTGTCCCTCTTGGTGGTCCTGGCGATCTTCGGGGCATCAGATTTACTTAATTATATTCTTATGCTTGTTATTGCTTGGCTGAATTTCTTTTATTGATCCTTTTGCTTCCTGTTTTTCTTCCAGGCATATCTGTGATAAACTTCATTGGCGATCTATCTTCCTTATCTCGTCGTGCCCCCAGTTCTCGCCATGTGAGGCGGGCTGAGGACAATGAAGGGGTGGTAGATCATTCGGAGATCTAGATTGACCTATTAGACTCAGAAATACCTAATGAGCAGCCCTTTGTTAAGAAGCCCTGCTTGGTCCTACGTTCCAAACTTGAAAATAGGGGGTCCCTCAAGCAAGAGCTCGGGCGTGATCATCTGTGATGTCGTCGTGGAGACTCCTCATCCGCAACCAATGCCTCCAAGTGGTAACCATGCTATGGTTTCTCAGCTTGCTGGTCTCATGCCCATGCTTTCAATGCCTCTGTTGTTGTGCACAGCTCTGATCTGTCGCATCTTCGTAGTGTTGTGGCTCATGCTGAATTAATCTCCGAGGTCATTCTTACTCACCATTTCAACACTTGGTTGAGGGGGCCAATAGTATATTGACATGTGTACATGTATTGGGAAGTTAACTGTAGTTTTTTATAGCTTTTTTCCCTCATCATATTTAACACATGCAAACTTAGTATTGGTCCCTCACCCCCCCCCCATACTACTTTCCCCCACGTAATTTTTTTTCTGATGAGACGTCATCAGAAAAAAAAAAGTGACCTTATATATTGATAACTAAGTAATGGTCAACCCTTAATTACTAGTAGACTGATTTGATTTTAACTAATCAACGGTTAACCATTTCAAAAATAAAGACACAAAGTTAGTCGAGAGAAATATTATTCTCTATTTCAAAATTATTTATTTATAAATTTTATCTCATAAATTTTCCTTGTTCATAAATATTATTTCATAAAAATTAAATTTAATATATTCAAGTTAGAATGACATGATGAGTTTTCAAAATAGATTAGATTAATTAATTAAATTAAAGAACATAATTAAGGAATTTAACATAATATTAATAAAACTAATGAACAAATTAAGTCCAGGGCTTGATTTATTTTCAGCACAATGCCAATTCAGCCCAAAATCTAAACCAAACCCTAATACTATAAATAATCCAACCCTAAAAACTTTTTCTGATACTCTTCTCTTCCAATTTCTTGTCTGTCTCTCTTCCATCCTATTTAACCGCCTATGCTAAACAAAAGAAGAAGAATTACCCCTTCTTCTCTCTTACATTTCACCGCGGCGCCACCCCTTCTTCTATTCAGCTCAGCGCCACCCTCTCCTTCTTCAATTGACCCCAGCGCAGCCGGATCTATCGAGCTCACCACGCAACCCAGTCGACGAATTTCATCTCATCGAGCTCTGCAATGAATCTCATCTCATCGAGCTCTACAACCCGGTCCGCACCCCGATTGACGAATTTCAGTTCCCATCACCCGCCTTGCCACAAATTTCAGTTCGGTGTAACGGCACTTCTCCGTCCACTTGCTCCGTCTTGCTCAGTCGCTGCTTCGACCCTGAAATGCATCGCTCCACCGAAAGCTATTTGTAGAATATGTTTTTAAACCTGTTTTGTAGAACTTATAGTTTTGTATAACTAATCTCTTCTGTATAATCTTGTTTTGTTTTGTATAATATATATTGTAGAAATCTCATCTTGATTCTATAGTTTTTGCCACTGTAGTCGCATTGTCGGCTATGAACTACCAAAAATGGAATCGATGTCGATTCTAATTTTGGTAGTTTTTTTAATTTCATAAATGTAATGTGCTACGTCGCACCAGGTTTGTTTCAATAATTTTACCGCGGTTTGACAAAAAAATTCTACGATGTTGCACCACTATCACCAGAAACCAAAAATCGACAACAACGACTGAAATTTGACCAAAAATGTGAAGAGGCCAAACATAATAAACTGTGACGAAATGTGAGAAGTAGCAACGATAACCGATTGGAAACATGACAGCGGCGAAGACGCCCGACTCTGGTTCGTCGGAGAAGATGGTGAATATGTTTAATCTTTTGCGTAATTGCAATTCTGCCCTTCACTGTTTTTGTTCATTTTAAAAAAAAGTCGCCGAATTTAAAATAATTATGAAAACAACCCTAAATTTGCTTTCATCTTATATTCTCAGTAGCCCCTGCTCTCACTATGAGACGTTTTCATGGGAGACTGCATGCAAAGGGAAATTTAGAATTTCCCAATGGACAGAGATTAATTAGTGGAATGATGAAAGTCATAACTCAATATCATAAACTCACTTTACATATGGAAATTGACTTTGAAAATAAAATAGTTTTCCAATGAAAAGAATCAAGTTTTTAAAAAAATACCCAAGTGTTGCCTACATTGTTGGATATTTTCTTAATCATCAAATTGATATATGTCTCTTAAATCAAACATCCAAACTTGGAATTTTGCAAGAAAAATAACTTGGATCTTTGATTGTCTGAACAGCTAATCCATTAAAAAAGCATGTTTCTCCGTTGCTCCTATGTTGGGCCCAATAAGAACTGAACACATAGCTTGCATGTAGGACGATCCATTTGGGCTTGTGACAACTTCCACCGGGTTGGATCGCAGCACAAGTATGGTTATCAAGCCCGCAAACATACTCCATTGCGCCCCGTAATTGAGCCCATCTTGCACCTTGGGCCACCACACACCAAATCTTACCTTTGTAAGGCACATTGTTAGTGGGTTGAGGTATGGGCAAGTAGCTCGAGTCCGATTTCTTCCCAGACAAATCTATATCATAAACATTGGTTCCATTAGGGTATAAGAGCCCTAAATGTCGCTCGGTCCCTGGGCCGGACTTTCCATTTTCGTTGTACAAAGCAAAAATGTTAACCGGGATTGTGACATTGGGTCTGGCCGGTGTACCCGCCGGAGGCATGGTCGCGAACTTTTTCACTAGATTCCGGTTGTACATGGCCGCGTTGTACACATTCGCACCAATTTGATCATAATCTCCTGCATTAGGCCAACCCGTTTCAGCTATAAATAGTGGGACATTTGGGTACCCGAGGCTTTTCATGGCAAAAATGACCGAATCGAGCATTTGGTCCAATAAATTTGTATAGACCAAACCCGAATACGGATCCTTCAATGGACGGCCCGATAACAATGCATAATCCAGACTAATGTTGTTTGGACTAGCAGCCCACTCAAAATAAGGATACACATCCACATAGAAATAAGCTCTCGAGGCATTCAAGAAATGCACCAATGGCTTCATGACGCTACGGGAGATGTCAGCCCTAAATGTAGCATTGGAAGGCCAAGAAACCGGAGATTGCAAAACATCAGTACCCAATGGAGTGCCAACCTTAATGATGAAGTGAAGACGCAAGGTTTTGAGGGCTTGGTAAATGTTCTTCACAGCTGGTACAAGGTAAAGCCAGAGTGTCTGGTTGTAAGGGCTCAAAACCTCGTTTCCGACCAGGATGTGAGTGATCATGGCCTGCGGGTAGAATGGTAAGATGTTGTTTTTGACCCATTCGTCGGCCTGCACTTGGTCGGAGGAGACGGTGGATAGGAGCTCATTTGGGATCATAACTGAGATGGTGAGGTTGGTGCCTTTGAGGGCATTGAGGGTATTCGGGTCGGCATTGTAGATTTTGACGTGGGAAGCGCTCAGGTTGCGGATGATTTGGGCCGATATCGATGGTGTGGGGAGGTTGTGGCCGTCTTGGCTGTAGCATACTCCGATTTGAGCTTTGGTTGTTACATGGAATGAAGAGAATATTAGGGTTACAAGAGAGAGCACATGAAGAGGGAATATTAAGGCCATATGAACAAGTGGTTTACAAGGGACAAGATATGGCTGTTTCTTTAGTGTAGATATAGACAGATGGTGCCTTATTATCTGACAGAAATGATCCGTAGATCTAGTTGTCATTACATACTCCCTCTATTTTGGTCAAAATGTTGGTAATTTTGATTTTCGTATGCCTCAATCAATGGTTCGCATTTTGGCTATTTCCTTATTTTGACTGAAATTTGTTCACCTCATTTTAATCCTCCACTTTTGGTTGAAATTTGTCAATATCATCATGCATAAATATTCATGTAAAAATATGATGCTACTTCCGTCCTAGACTAAGTTGCATAGAATCTTTTTCACAATTTTCAATAAACAAGTTTAACCATTAATATGTTTAACTACGTATAATAACATCAAATAAAAAGTCAATATTTAGAAACTACTTACTACGATGAATCCAACAATATCACATGTGATAATAATATTATTTAAATATATGATTAAAATTTGACACCGTTATCTGTCAAATAGTAAAATTGCAGTTTAGTTTGTTACTGAGGAGTATGAACCTTGAGAATTAATTCGAATCAAGTAGTATATATTTACTTGTAATGGGAATCCACAGTAACGTAACTATTTTGACTTTCTAGTAGTGAACTCTTTAGTTTTCTAGCTCCACATCTCAAATTTAACATTTTCGCTCCATGTTCTCCTTGCATAACTTGTTACTCCTCTGTCCCAGCAGATTTGACACATTTACTATGCACACGGTTTTCAATGATCATATTTGACTATTAATAACTCTAGCTACATATACCAATTTCGCATAAAAAAATTGATATATAGAAAATATATGTTAAGATGAATTCAACAATATATCACATGATATATTTATTATATGTATATTAATTTATATTTATGGTCAAAGTTTGACAACTTTAACTTTGAAAAACAGACATATGTCAATTCTGCTGGGACGGAGAGAGTATTCCTTTTTTGTATGATCAAATAAACAAGCATTACACAACAAAATTGATCGCAGCTTTTAATTAGATATTCTTCCATGGCAAATGTTACAATGCTGATGAATCTGACCTTTAGGAGTTCCCAACAATATATCACTTTTTTGTTGCTAAATATTATTGGCAAACATGGAATATGTGCATTTTTTCTTTCCCAAATGCATGATACAACGGACAAGAAAATGTGGAAATAATTTAGTATCAGCTGATATGGTTTGAGTGAAGCTGACAAAATGATGATCTCAGAGGCCGGTTTTATTACAGTTATTTTGATATTTTTAATTTCAACTCAGGTCGAGTTTTCATCTTAAAATCAATTCATACTAAATGTTGATTAGTTTTTTTAAAAAATTGATGTGGGAATTTTAACTCTCCTCTCACGTGCAACCGTAGACATACTCTACTATATCAAATACCAGATCCAATTCAATAAAAACTTCAACATCAACCTAATAATTCAGTTTGTGCTTTCATACCATGTTAAACTGAGAATATAAAAAATTAATTGTTAACATACATTTTTTTGACAACTTAACAATAGTTTTATTAAGATAAATATGGAGAATAACTTTTGTTTGTATTCAAACTCTTTCTGTCTCATTTCAAACTACACACTTAAGGATAATTAAAACGTGTAAAAAACTGATATTCTAAAAATATATGTTATAACAATTCCAACAATATATCACTCAATAATGTTTATACTTATACACCTATTCAATTTTGAGGTCAAAGTTAAGAAGTTTTGATTAAATGAACAGTTAAATTGCAGTTTGAAATGGGGTAGAGGGAGTAGCTTAAAGATGAAAAGGTGAACAACTGTTTTTTGTTTTTTTAAATTATGAGATAATCGATGTACCTTTTAATTTTAGCACTAAAATTTTAAAATTGAATATTTTATTTTACAACTGAAATATTATATTTTTTATTTTTATAATTAAATATGTCTTAGTATATATTTAACTTATAATGTACTAGTGGGTTACCGGTGAGCGTTGCGCGATATCATTAATTAATATATTGAGATTAAGTTTTATTTAAAATTTAAATGTTTAGTCATGTAAGGAAAATTATATGAGTTATGAAGTGAAATAATTAATTTAGTTAGAAACATTTAAATATTTAATACTT
>JAULKK010000006.1:12052800-12072160 GCA_032355705.1 Rubia peregrina
TCTTCCATTTCAATCATATGGATTAAATGTCTATTATCTTCCTCTGTAATGATTTGAGGGATATACTCTAGACAATTTGCGAGTGACTTGCCAGTGATATCCTGATTATCTTGGCTAAGTAGATTCCTAAAGAAAACAACAGCATAGTTACCTATGTCCTCCTGATCAGTTAACCATTGGTCTGAGTCATTCCTGATTTTATTGATCCTAAATCTTAAATATCTATCCATGGTCGAGTTATAAAAAACTTAGTGTTCATATCAGCACCATGTAACCATTTCATCCTCGATTTTTGTTTCCAATATTAATTTTCTTCCCTGAGAAACTGATTTAGTTCTGCTGTAGCTAGAGCTAATAAATGTAAATTATGATCTGTTTGACAAATCTCAAACTCTAGCTCCAGTTCCTGGACCCTATGTTCAGCCCTCTGAATGTTATCAAAAATATTACCAAATGTAGTCCTATTCCAGAGTTTTAGCACATTTTTAAGTCTTTTAAGTTTCAAGGAGAATCCTAACCTTTCCTGCTGATCTATATGTATATCCCAGTTAGATTTTATAATCTCATGTAGCTCAGCTCTTTCTAACCACATTTTCTAGAATTTAAATGACTTAGGAGCTGAGCTTTCCTAGATGTTAGTATTCACCAGAAGGGGTGAATGGTCTGAGGGTGTCCTATTCAGTACCTGTACAGATGTATTAGAGTATTTTTCATTCCATTTAGCATTAGCCATAATCCTATCCAATCTCTTGCATACCCTATCTATTCCCCCATCTTCCATTAGTCCAAGTAAACAAATTTCCTGCAGTAGTTAAGTCATTTAAGCCTGAGGATTGAATATAAGTGTCAAAATCCAATATACTGTTAAGGTCAGAGGTGCATCTACCTTTGTACTCAGCCACTGTCCTAGTCACATTAAAATCAACAGGAAAAATAACAGGTATGGAGTTAATCTCATTTATTTGTGTCAGAGCATGGTACATTGCTGCTCTAAGTTGTCTGTTATGCTTTCCATACATAGAAAAAAGATGAAATTCTACTTGTTGCTCTATATTTGTAACTAGAATTTTAAGGAAATCCTGATTGTCCACTATAAGTGTTGGCACCAGATTGTTCCTAAAGAAGACCCAAATTCTAGAATCCTGTGAACATAATACACTATCAAATCCTAACTGAGTCCTAAACTAGTCCATCTTTTCAGTTTTTTGTTTGGTCTCAATTATGATCAAAATGTCAAGCCTGTGGGTTTGAATTAATTTTTGCAGTCTCAGTATGGAAGCATGAATCCCTCTAACATTCCACATAAGTATCTTAAGATTCATTTGACACTCTGTTTCTAGCTTTCAAAAGGGTAGTGACCATGTTAGGGGAAGAAACGAAATTTTTCTCTTTATCTGGAGGTTTAAGGTTAGGGTTACCTGGATTGTCAACCTGTTTATCCCTTTTTTTTGCAGCATCTTGAGGAGTTCCATCTTCAGTGGCAGGTCCTTCAGCCTAAGCAGCTTCATCAGGAAGCTCAACCACAGAATGCACTCCTTTAACATGTACCTGCATATTAAACTTCATCAGCATAGTCTTATGGGAATCTCTCAGGTTTGAAGAATCTGATTTCTATCTAAAGTATTGAGAGATTCTGAAAAAGTGTTATGATTATAATCCTCGTAGGTATTGTTATGTAGATCATCTATGGAGCTCCAGTTTGCAAAATTCTGCTTTCTATTCCAGAGAGTCTAATCAACGAAAACGAAAACTGGCTTTTTGGTGAACTTATTGAGATTCTCTTCCTTGAGGCCCTGGGGCTGAAGTTAGTAATGTGTCTGCCCCTATCCAGTATGACCAAATCCCTCTCAGCCATCATAAAATCTTTATCCATATTCTCCACAGTATCCAGAAACTCATCATCATCCTTGGTGACACAATCCTCTCGAGCAGCAATAATGTCCCTTGAATGCTCTTCCTGAATTGCAATTTGAAGCTGAGAATCATAAACTACATGGGCCGCTATCGGGACTTGGACAGCAGCCACTGGCTCATATTGGATAACCAGAGAAGGATCTCGAGTACCAACTGGAATCCATTTTTCAGCAGGTTTAGTATTATGTGCACGAGGTCTTGGAATCCCACATTCTGAAACATGATGTCCAATTTTGAGACACTTGCAGCAGTATTTCGAATGGTCTTCATATTTTATTTCATACCACTTGCTGTCCTTTGTAGATCCTAGCCTGATTCTTGATGGAAAATCTGCAGTAAGATCCATTTCCACACATAAACGGATAGTAGATGGGCTCGTGTTGTTGATTGTGGGCTGATCTGCAAAAATTAATTCTCCGAGTCTGCTGGCTATGTGGGGGATAGAATCCGGGTGAAGATAGTATGCCGGAGGAAATTCCACAGTTAGCCAAATGGGAACCAAAGGGGGTTCCTCTTGAACATCAAAATTCTTTGTCCACTTTAAAACCTTCATGATAAATCCTCCTAAGTTCCAATTCCTCTTAATCCAACATCGCTGGATGTCCTCATCAAGATCGAACTTGATGAAAATGTGCCTCCTGTCGAGAACTGTGATAATCGGTTCACTTTTGAAACCGATTTTCTTGAATTGATGCCGGATGAATTCCGAAGATGGTCTACCCCTCGGGAATTTACCGATAAGGTTGCGCTTGAATGGATCTGATAATTGATCGATTTTAGCATCTTCAAAGAGGACGGCGATTTCGCCCTTGTATTCAGTGATGTGATTAAGTTGTATGTGAGGTTTGCTGATCAGGAGAGGGTGTTGGGTACGTGGGCGGCAGACTCACGCCGGAGGGCGGAGCCACCATGGTTTTAGGTTTCCGGCGACAGGGGACGGAGGAAAATTGTTTTTAGTTTTTTTAATAAGAAAAGCTAGAGAGGAGCGAGAGAAAAGTTAGAGAGAGTAAAATACTACCGTGGATGATCTGGGCCTTTTACGCATTAACTTTTTTGAGGAAAATTTGTGCATAAACTTTATTCCACAAGAAAAGAAAGCGGTGGAGGACAAGGGCATCAAGGAATAAGAATTTAACCTTTAGCAAAAGAGCTCCACTTCCATAAAGTGTTCATTCAGAAAAAATAAAATTTAAATTATTAAATTTTATTTTAAAAAATGAAATCTGTCATTCCCACTTTTACGGACGCATTGAATATAATAAATCACTTCTACTTCTTTTATTTGCCATGCTTCTTTTTTCTTAAATTTTTTTTGAGGAAATTTTTTTATTAGAACAATTAATGATTGGTTCAGAAATATAAACATAAATAATACAAGGTGGTGAATAGACATTGGGTACTTTATGTAGTTATTCTAGTTTTGGGGTTTTATTTAAAAAGTTCACAAAATTATAAGGACTCAACTGCTAGAAAAGTTTATAACTATAATGAACATTCTTTCTCCTACCTTCTCTAATTCCTCCCTAGGTGCGAAAGGATTCTCAAAAAAATCCATATGAACATCAATTCGAAACACATAAAATATCAATAGGAAAATAGAAACATAACTTTTATTTGAAAATGAAAAACCTTTAAAGAATTTGACATATATATTATTAAACACTCATTAGAATTCATGTAATTCTTGATTCAAAAAATTTAATGTCAACATAATATCATTTAATGTAAAACTATAACAAATCATTCTAAACACACTAATAACAACAAGGTGAAGTGCGGTTTTGACCCTATAAGTTGGTTGAGAGTGCAGAAATTACCTTGTAAAATTTGAAAGTGCAGAAATGACCCTATATTTTGTTCAAAAGTGCCAATTTGACCCTGGAAACCAAATTCTGGCCAAAAATGACCATTACACCCCTTTGGAAAAAAGACATTTTCAAAAAAAATATGAAAATACAACATTACCCTTCCTAAAAAGTCAACGATGTCGGTCAACGTCGGTCAATGTCATCTTTTTATATTTTTTTTGAAAATGTCTTTTTTTCTAAATTTTTAGAAAAATATGAAAATATGACATTGACCGGCAGCGTTGACTTTACCAGCATCGTTGACTTTTTAGATAAGGAAATTTTTAGAAAATATGCAAAGATGACATTGACTGGCGTTGACCCGTGGCGTTGACCTTCAACATTGCCTTTTTACCGGGATTGTTGACTTTTTAGAAAAATATGAAAAGCTGACATTGACCGGTGTAGACTTTTACTGGCAATGTCATCTTTTCATACTTTTCTGAAAATATCCCTTTTCTAAAAAGTCTACTATCCCGGTAAAAAGTCAACTCTATCGGTCAATGTCGGTCAACGTCGTCTTTGCATATTTTTTGGAAAATTTCATTTTTTTCTAAAAAAGTCAACGATGCTTGTAAAAAGTCAATGCGATCGGTAACGCTACGGGTCAACGCCGGTCAATGTCATCTTTTCATATTTTTCTAAAGATTTAGAAAAAATATAATTTTTTAGAAAAATATGAAAAGACGAGATTGACCGACATCGTTGACTTTTTAAGAAGGGTAATGTTGTCTTTTCACAGTTTTTTATTTTTTAAAGGGGTGTAATGGTCATTTCTGACCACAATTTGGTTTCCAGGGTCAAATTGGCATTTTTGACCAAAATATAGGGTCATTTATGCACTTTCAAATTTTACAAGGTCATTTTGTGCACTTTCAACCAACTTATAGGGTAAAAAACGCACTTTACTCTAACAACAATTCAATATCCCTCTAAACTTGGTCATTTTCCATCCTTAGAATTTCATCCAACGTGAGTTTGATTCAACCTTAGAAGATCAAATTAGTGATGAAAATATGAAATATCATCATTACATTTTATTGTCACTAAAAATTAAACATTAACGTATTAAATGTAAATATCAAGTAAAATTGTATAATCCCCACTATCCATTGCTCCAAAATACATGATTTTTGTTATTCATACCTAAATATAAAAATATTAAATAATTTGTTTTGGTGAATTGTGGGAAAGCGCTAGTAGATTTTCCAGGGTATCCTAGAGTTGGTTAGATACAAGTAAGGAAGAGAAATGGGAAAGGATTACAGATATGTTCGTGTGCCCGATTGATGATAAATATTCCATTACGGATTTGGAAAATAAAATGGCAGTGTATAGGGAAGCACCACGTTAGAGCAGATTTCAATTTGGAGTTACGAGTAAAGTTTTTACCTTTCGCACTTAGGTTCCTCCAGGAAATTTGGAATTTTTGAATCACGAAATTGGCAACGCCAAAGTTCAATTGAATAATATATGATTGCGACTTTGCGATTTGGGCATGTATGGGTAAATGGAAGGGCCTTGAAAGTTAACAGTGATTACTTGCACACAATTTTTAAAAATTACAATGTGGACCAAAAATGTGTTTCCCCACTATCCATTGCTCCAAAATACATGATTTTTGTTATTCCTAGCAAAATATAAAAATATTAAATAATTTTTTTTGGTGAATTGTGGGAAAGCGCTAGTAGATGTTCCGGAGTATCCTAGAGTTGGTTACATAGAAGTAAGGAAGAGAAATAAAAAATGATTACGGATATGTTCTTGTGCCCGATTGATGATAAATATTCCGTTACGGATTTGAAAAATAAAATGGAGGTGTATAAGGAAGCATCACGTTCGAATGGATTTCAATTGGGAGTTACGAGTAAAGTTTTTACCTTTTGCACTTAGGTCCCTCCAAGAAATTTGAAATTGTCAAATCACAAAATTAGCGACGACAAAGTTCAATTGAATAATATACGTTTGCGACTTTGCAATTTGGGCATGTATGGTGAATGGAAGGGCTTCGAAAGTTAACATTGATTACTTGCACACAATTTTTGAAAATTACACTGTAGCCCAAAATTGTGTTTCCCCACTATCTATTAATCCAAAATACATGATTTTTGTTATTATTACCTAGATATAAAAACATTAAATAGTATATTTTTTGGTGAATTGTGGAATAGCGCTAGTAGATGTCCAAAGTAACCTCGATTTGGTTACACGGAAGTAAGGAAGAGAAATCGAAAATGATTACAGATATGTTCTTGTGCCTGATTGATGATAAATATTCCGTTAAAGATTTGGAAAATAAAATGGAGGAGTATAGGGAAGCACCACGTTCGAGCGGATTTCAATTTGGAGTTACGAGTACAGTTTTTACTTTTTGCACTGAGGTCTCTCCAAGAAATTTGGAATTGTCAAATCACGAAATTGGCAATGCCAAAGTTCAATTGAATAATATGCGATTGCGACTTTGCAATTTGGGCATGTATGGGTGAATGGAAGGGCCGTTAATTAGTTAAAACCAAACATTTTTATTTGTATTTATATATACTAATTCAATTAAGAGTTGGACGTTAATTAGTTAACGTCAAACATTTTTATTCTTATTTTTATATATTAGGTCAATAAAGGTTGATAGTTAATTAATTTAAATCTACTTATCTATTAGTTAAAATCAATAAAAGAAGTAAATGATTTTGAAAGTTAAGCAAAAATATAATTTAGCTTAGAGCAGCTGTGCGCAGTTGCGCTCATCTCATGAAATTTTTGGCTGGAAGATTGAATTTTAAATTTTTTAGCACTGGTTATTTTACATAGGCACCGGTTTTTGAAAACCGGTGCTAAATTTTGGCAATTTTATTGAAATATTTGGCGGGATGATTGAATTTTTAAAATATTAGCACCGATTTTTTACATCGGCACCGATTTTTTAAAACTGGTGCTAAATTTTGACAATTTTTTTGAAAGTTTTGGTGGGAATATTGAATCTTAAAAATTTTAGCAACGGTTTTTTAACATAGGTACCAGTTTTTTGAAAACTGATGCTAAAAAATAGCACCAGTTTTTTAAAAAACTGGTGCCTATATTAAAAACCCGATGCTAATTTAGCACCGGTTTCAAAAAAACCGGTGCTAATTTAGTTTGGGCACCGATGCCAAAAAATGGTGCTAGAGGGGTGTTTCTGAGTAAGTGTACATGCACACTTTACATGACAGGTATGGGGAAGTGTTGACCATCGACCACACCACATGTCACAAACACTATAATATGTTCATAGTTCTTGTATGTGATGAAATCAAAGATCCGAATGACATTGATCATGTTACACAAATATTCCCCAAGTGCCAACTTATATAGTTTATTCTCGTGACCAAATTGCCCGTTAGTAGTTTTAATTATAAAAAAACTCCATTGCTTATTTTATCAACACAGATTAAATCTAACACATTGTTGGATTATGACCCAATGATGGTTGTGTGTAGTTGATTATTAGATTCCTAACATCACTGTTGACGACCCCGGTATTTTCCACTATCTATCAATCTTGGTAGTATAGAAGTAGGAACGGGAGCAATAATATAAATCTCTATCTTTCACTCACAGTCCTCTCTAGGTTCAATTAGTGGATCTCCTATGATTGATTAAGCGATGCATGGAGGGGTGGATCAAAATTTGGTGCCACTGTCGGGGATGCTAATTTTACCTCTTTTAGAACGAGGTAAAATGAATGGTTTCTTGTAGTGTATAAATATCATGATTAATTTATTCTTATGCATCTTGTTATAATTTCGTGAGAAATGAAATACTATGTACACCTAGTTCAATTTTTTTCATGATTGAGTGCTAGGCCCTGGAATGAACATGAGAATATTACGTTCATATGTCTATTAATCATGTTATCTAAACATAAAGGTTAAGAATAAACAATCAACATAGTGTGTTAGTTGAGTGGTTAGTGTTATTTTTATTTTATTTTTGTTGGTTATTGCTGTTAAGCTTTCTTTCTAGTATTCAATTACTTCTAAGCCTTTTGCTAGTGTTGTTTTTAGTTGGCTACTATTTATTCCCGGTTTATAGTAGAGAGCGAAATACACAGGTGGTAGGTGACGAATGAGGAGAAGATCTGGATCGGAAGGTCCACAAGAACCAGTTTTGGTAATTGTAGAGAACGATGAAATAGCAGAAGATAACCGCACACTGAGGGATTTGATGGCTCCTAACTTGGAGAATCAACCACTTTGTACAATTTTCCCACCCTTTCCACCCAATAATACAGTGTTTGCCCACTTTCCATGAAATGGCAGGTGAATATCCAAACAAGCACTTGTTAGATTTTTATCTAGTTTGTAGTAAAATGAAGCCGCCAGGAGTCTCAGAGAAAGACTACAATTTGAGGTTGTTTCCATTCTCACTTTGGGTTGTACTACCTTCCACCCAGTTTCATCACCTTCTAGACAGACATGAAGCGCATATTTCTCAAAAAATACTTCCCAGCTTCAAAGTCTACAGGCTTGAAGAAACAGCTATCCAATTCCCCTCAGTATGCTAAGGAATCCCTTTACGAGTAATGGGAATGATTAAAGAGGTTATTGGTAAGCTATCCATATCATCCATTCAAGGAGGGGAATTTAGTCTACTATTCTTCGATAGGATGTGTGATGATGACATGCTTAAGGTGAATGCCGCTTACAACGGTCCAATCTCCAACAAGAGCACAAGAGAGGCAATGGCACTCTTTGAGGAAATGAAAAATGGTACAGGGAAGTTTGGCATAAGATCGAGGGTGAAAATCATGGACGAACCATCTCATTCTTCCAAGTTAGAGGAGCAAGTCCAAGCTCTTTCTTCCCTGATGAAAGAGTTCATGAACTGAGATGGACATGCTTCACCTCAATCCTATCTAAAGAGAGAAGGGTCTTTCAACAACAACACCTCACTCTAAAAGTTAGATCGAGAAGAAATATTAGAGAAAATCTCTCAATTGGCTAAGAGTCTTAATGTTTTTTGTAGAGCGCACAAAGCGAGAGATTGAATATTTTGGGACTAGGGAAATTTCAAGCATTAAGAATCTTGAAATTCAAGTCAGACACCTTGCCACCTTGGTGAGCCGACTTGAACCCAAAGAGTTTGGTGAGCTTCTTTCCCAACCGGAGACCAATTCGAAGAATGTGAGTGCTTGGAATCTTAGAAGAGGGAAGGAGGTGCGTAAGCCTAAGAGAGAAAGATCCTGCAAGAAAATGACTTGGTCGTTGAGGGAAATAAAATCAACTTGGATGAGCAAGAATTGGTTGTGGAGGAGGAACCCGTCCGGGAACTTCCAACACTCGAGGCGATGGTAAATCTTCCGCCACCTTTTCCTAGTGCACTTAGGGGAAGGCCAAAGGTGCCAACCAATGATGAGCACATATGTAAGATCTTCGAGAAGGTTGAGGTTAGCATTCCACTCTTGTATTTGATTGAGCATGCGTCTTCTTATGCTAAATTATTGAAAGTTGCATGGACAAAAAAGAAGAAAAACCCACTTAGGAAGTTAGGAAAATTGAAAATAGGGTGAGTTGCTACTATGAATTATAGAAATTTGCCCAAGAAATATGATGACTCCAACATATTTTTCAATTCCTTTTTCTTTAGGTTGTAATTGGTGAAGAATGCTATGATTGATGTAAGAGTCTCAATTAATGTCATCTTGCCTTGCCATTATGAGAACCTAGAAATAGGTGTACTTAAAGAAACTAAGGTAATTGTCCAAATAGCCGATCACTCCCAATCTAGTTCTCGGTGTATAGTAAAGGATGTTATGGTTTGAGTTGGCAATTTGGTAATTTCGGTGGATTTCTATGTCCTTGATATAGCGCAGGATATTGGTGCACCCTTAATTTTAATAGGGAGACCTTTTCTTAAAACATCAAGGACTAAGATTGATGTTCATTCGGGATCACTGACCGTAGAGGATGACATGGATAGGGTAGGTTTTGATATTTACAAATCTAAGCATGATTCACCTAATCGTTCTCTTGTGTGTAAAGTCATAACCTTATGTGAAAAACTTGCTCAACATGGGAACTCTTGCATGGTAGATAATGATGATTTCCTTGATAACTCTCTTGATGATAGCGATGAAAATAGCTTAGTTGATAAGATTTTCGATGACTATGAGATTGAGGAAAGAAATCCTACCTTGCACTTTGATTGTGCTGATCATATTGATGAGACTTGTGTTTTTCATGATGTTAGTGATGATTTATCTATCTTGGATTGTTTTTCTATGCTCACTAACATGCAGCGGTTAGTGGAGAGTGGCGAGAACGTAAAACACCTTTGACCACCTCCTAAACCCAAGGAAATGGCTAAGCACTCAAAATTGGCTAGGAATAGATACTCACTCAAACAAAGTGCTTAAAGGTAAGGATGGAACCTTGTGGTGATATCTTCACAAGGATGTCAATGTGGGTGGAGTTATCGATGGCAACTCTGGAGACCCAACAGTAGGTTCTTTCAATTGAAATTCATGAAAAATAAATAAGTCATGGGGACGACAATAAAAATACGGTGCTCATTCTTTCTTTGCTTTTGATATCCTTTAGTAAATAGATTTTGCATGTTTTAGTGTGTGACGAAGGATTTTAAGATAAAAATATTTCTGATTGATGAATTGTTCTTCGAGTCTATTTCTTTTTAGATGGAAGGATATAGGGCTTGTTAGGTGACAAAGTTTCATCTAAAAGGGAGTAAGAAGGAAAGAAGGGCACTATTCACAGGGTAGCTTCGTGCAAGTCCCTTTTTCACGAGAGGTGCCTTGTGCCAACCTCTATTTGCACGAGGGTAGCCTCATGTCATGCACAAGCCAACACAAGGCAGGACGCTTGGCAGGCCTTGTGTGACTGAGAATTTTGGGTCAAAATGTAAAATTTGTGAAAATTTGAATTTTAACCCAAAACATGCAAATTTTGGCCCATTAATTCAGCAAAGCCTTTATTTCCTTCAAATGTGGGTGTAAATAGTACATCACACCTCCCTTATACATAAATAGATTGGTACTTTTTTCCCTTTCATTCTCTAATTTCAAAAATTCCAACCTTATCTCATTTGTACCTCCTTTCTAAATCACCTTCTTTGCTGAAAATAATGATCCGTAGTACATTCCCTTACCCATAGGAATCACTTAGCTCATTTAAATCTCTCAAAAACACTCACTCTCACTCCCTCTCACTCCCTCTTGGTGAAACTAGAAAATTGGAGCACTTTTTTATAGCATTTTTGCTTCTTCTTGTGTGGATTCTTCATCTCTTGGCTTCAAATTCCGAGTAATCCTTTGAGCTTCAAGTTTAGTTGATTTATTTTCAATGATGATGATGTGGTGAGGGGCTTTGAAACTTGAAAAAATTGTTGAAATGTTTTGATGAAATTGTTTAGCTATGTGAATGATCTTGTGTTGAACTAAGTGTAAGGGGAGCATTGTACTTATTATTTGATGATATGATCTTCATTGGCCATGGTGGTTTAGAAGGAATGATTATTGATTGCATGATCTTCTTGATGGGATATTATAAATTTCCATGAGTTTCTTGTTTAGGGAGAATATTACGTTCATATGTTTAATTTAATTTATTTGTAGGTCTTGTCGTGGTGAACCCCGGCAAGAGGAAATGGCTCGAAGGAGGGAGAGATATCAATGGATTGAAAATATATAGGCAAGGTCAAGGTTGGAAAATTTGGAAGAAATTGTTTGACATGGTGGATAAAGGTATGAAATGTCCTATGGAGTTTGATCACATTGGGAATGCAATAGACGAGGATAGAAATCAGTGGTCTAGTTACCTTGGATTGATTACTAGGAGAAAGATAGATATATTTGTGTACAAGTCATGAACTCATATTTATGATGCTTACCAGGAAAAGCTATGGAAGTCCATTGATTTTTGCCTTCGACATCGAGTGTGACAATATGAAAAAGTTGAAGAGGAAAAAAAATACATTGCTTTGGTGAAAGATGGAGAGATTTCAAACAAAAATTTCTAAGGGATTACGTGTTTGGTAAGAATTAGAATTACAACCCAAGAATTAAGCATCTATATATAAGTAATCGAGTTGGAAGAGTTTTGTTGCACGGAAGCTAGAAGACGAACAATTGATAAGTAATTCCCATTTAGATACTTACAAGTATATACACAATGGATACATATTTATATAGGCACGTATATTATTGTTGGATATACATGTTTATCATGAGTATAGTTTCTTGTGTATATTCAAATGTGTGTGTCGTTTATGGTTCTTAGTGATTTAATTGTCGCAAAGGTCCATATTTTGCCTCAAAATTAGTACCACGATGTGAACATGGTCGCACGGTACTAATTGGGCTATTGATCATTATAACTGACTAGTGTGTGATAGTATTTTAGACAACATGCCTACTAAGAAGGTAATATGATAATTGTGTGGTATTGCTTATCAATGTAGACAAATTTCATGTACATAACTTTTTTGGTTGATATCATGTAGATCGAGACGATGATTAGTAGCCCAGCAAAATTGACCAATGCATGTGGGGATTCAAAACCTACAAAGTCTTCTGTCTCTAGAATGAACCCACCACAGTTGTGATGGCTCACCCCTCCCTTATCTTCGTACAAAATAATCGCGGAAGAAGTAGGTATTTTTGGGTACAAGGTAAATCCAGTTATCCGTAAGGAGGATTTGGAGGACTTATTCCATTTCAATAATGTCCCCCTTCCGTGATGTAACTACATTGCATGTAAGAATTAATACATTAGAGAAACTTTATTTATCAATATATTTGATGTGTTTTGCTTCATTCTATCAAGACAAACCATGTTTATAGGCTCTTAAATTTACAATCCATTTCTAACCTTGGTTAATTTACATAAAAACAGAGGTAAAATATATTATTTACAATGGTTCAAAACTGCAGTTATAAATTAAAAAATGCGATGTCAATAGCATAAACATGCCATGTCGGCTATCCTTATGAATGAAATCGCACACTTTATTAGCAGCATCATCCAGAAAGACATCAAAAAAATTTAGGAAGTCAGCCACCTGCATCTACGGACCAACTTCCCTTCATCGTCGGTAATGGTGTCAGATCATGACTATTTATCTCAGTTATTTTCTAACAAAATCGAGGTAAAATATAATTTTTACCTCATTTTTTAATCAGAGTAAAAAATATACGTTTACCGTACGTAAATTTAACTTGGTTTTTCAGCCATAAAAAACCGAGGTAAAAACCCCAGAGGAACCGAGGTAAATGTGTTGTTTCTTGTAATGTATGCTTCACTTGAACTGTCTTTGGTTGTTTATAGGGTAAAATAGGTTTGTATTGAAATATATGCATACCTCATCCTTTTTATGGTATGTTGGTTGTTTACATTATCTTTAGTTTTGGAATATGAGAGTATCAGACATTCTAACATCTAGGAGTAAAATGTTGGGTCTCTTGGAAAAATATTTGCATGCTTGTTTACGTTTAGATCTTTGCTTGTTAATGTTTACTCTAGGATGAGTAAAGGTTTATGTATAGGGGATTTGATGAGACGTCAAATGCATGTAATAAAGTATTTAACATCTCTTTGTTTATCATTTTTGGGGTAGATTGCAAGATTTAGGTAGTTTTATATCATAAGGGGTTTATATTGCCATTTTCAGGGTTAATATCTAAATCCTTCATTTTGTAACATATTTTGTAGATTGCTTTTAGGAATTTTGGAGTAGATTAGTGAAAGCCAATCACGAGATTGGTAGACAACTGAAGGCCACGAGTAAAAACTTGGTAGTAGATAGATGC
The DNA here is from genome assembly GCA_032355705.1 of Rubia peregrina. NCBI lineage: Eukaryota > Viridiplantae > Streptophyta > Magnoliopsida > Gentianales > Rubiaceae > Rubia > Rubia peregrina. The sequence continues at coordinate 12,066,361 of JAULKK010000006.1, forward strand.
ATCCAAGAAAAAGAGTAGACTTAGGAAGAGTCAAAGAAGTGACACAGGACGTGCAAATTGGCACGTCCCGTGGCATCAGTCTCGCCAAGGAGGACATGCCTGAAGGCTCAGCCAACGAGATGTTCAAGTTGGAAAGTCTTGTGCACTCAAAAACCTCCAGACGATGGGCTATGGAAACCGATTAGTAGGCATTTACGAAGGCTCCAACTGACACCCCATGCACTACTGCATAGGTCGTGCTGACTGGGCCATGTAATATGGCACGGAACGTGCCAGCGTGGGTGCCTAGGGTTTCTTGACCTGGGGCTATTCAAGGCCCATCTATCCTAATATATAAGAGCCTTTAGTCTACCTAGGGTTGAAGCAAGTAGAAATAATGTAGATTGTAGAGAGTGGTAGGTAGGAAGGAGATTAGGAGAAATATTATCTCTAGAGTTTTTCTTCATCTTCCTTCATTTCGTTCTTAGATCCGTGGAATTTAATCCAATGATTTCCATAGATTTAATGTTTCTAGAGTAGTTTATTTTTTCGGTGTTGTATTTGTATTCATGACTTGATTAGGATTTGTGAGATTCTATATTGCCCTAATTTTCTAGGTTTTATAGTATTGTGCTTGATTTGAGGTTTCTATTCTTATATTATTTATGTCATGATAATTTTTATGATGTACTCATGATTTAATTCATAGTATAATACGGTGCTTGGATAAAATTCTAATTAAGAAGTGTTAGATTATTGATATTGTAGTCTTGAAAGTAATGATGGGATGAGTTCATTGTATCTACTTTGAGAGTGCCAAGACGATTGTTAAAATTTAATTCTAATTGGATATTTGTGTGCATGATCATATGTTAGGAGCAATAGATCGGGACCTTACTGTATAGAAATTTCTAATTGGGGAAACCCTGGCTTAATCCTACAATTGAGCATTTGTAAATTGTAGTACTAGGGTCATATCAACCCTAGAGTCATCAAAAGGAATCGATTCCTTTGCATCTCTAGGACTAGGGTTGGTGTCTGTTGCGGATAGCCCGAGATATATTTGGCTCACTCTCGTATCTAACAGTGATGCATGTGGAGGCTTAAGTTCCTTCTAGAAAAGGCTCGTCCACATCAAAAGTGAGATTATGGGGGATGAAATGTGGAGTCAGAATGATTAGAGTGCATCCCTAAACATGAAGGTGGTGAGATGGTTCAATGGAACACAAACCTATGTAAGACAGATGGTGGGAATTCCCAGTCATCTCCACACTATGTGACATAAACATGAGATTAGTTTTATATGTCTATATGTGATGGAATCTAGGATCAAATCCCTAAATTAGTCATTTTACGCAAATACCCCTAACATTAGTTCATCCATAGTTTACTTATATTTAATTGCATATTAGTATTTGTTAGTTCACAACCCCCACCATCTCTTAAGTACTAGTTATTCCCGACACCAGACACACAATTGGGGTGACGTCCGATTTAGGGTTGTGTCCGGCTAATCTTTAATTACTAGTATCTCTGTGGATGACTCTGAAATTTCCACTAGCTATTTTATTGTACTTTGCAGTGAGTACTGGAGCAACAACTAAAAATTATTATCTTTGACATCCCTTAACCACCCGCGAGTAATATGATAAAGAGAATGCCCTGAGGGTGTGGGTCAGCATGGACTGTGCATGTTTTCACGGACCGTCCACGAGACCTTCAATTTTACTGGGAAACTTCTAGTGGCACGACCGTGTAAGATGGCACAATCCGTGCCCATAGAACATTTTTGATTACCCATGAAATTTTCTCCTTTTAACTTATTTCTTCTTCCACATTCTTCAATTGTCTACCATCATTTTGATGGCTTTCATCCTTCTACCAATCTTGCGATTTTCCTTCAATATACTACCATTATTTCGAATGGTCTTCTCTCAAGAATGATCTGCAATTTAAGCTTACAAAATAAAATCTAGACACTCATAGAGGTAAATTCCCATTAGGATACAAATATTTCAAAAAACAAGGAAATTTACAAAGAAAATCAAACAAGATGGTTTCAACTCCCTATTATGCAAAACATCTATAAACCTAATTGACTACCAACAAAAGCATAGCAAAAGAGGTGTTATATTCCCTAAGAATGCATGCATTTCATGTCTCATCCCCAATTTACTTGTGTCTCAATAACAACCTGCACACTAGCGCTAACTTGTATAGATACTTTGCTTCATCGATTGAACAGTTGAACTAGCACTCATTGAGATCTAGCCTTAAACTTCATTATGATCTTCTCTTTACCATTTTAGACTAGGGCCTATTGGGGATTTTAACCTCGACCTTCACCTTGTCAAGTTAAAAATCTCTCATTTACTCTTAGGAAAAGACAATCAATAATCAAAAGAACGAACACACGATCTTTTATGTGGATAACCCAAACTGGGAAAAATCATGAGAATCAAATGATTCCAATAGAGATTAAAAGAGTTTACAATGTATGTTCTATCTCTCAACCCACAATGTCTCTCAACACTCAATTCTATTCTCTCTAATTGACCACAAACTTTTTATAACTCACATAAGGTGGCTATAGCACAAATATGAGATATTTATACAAAAACTCCACCATAACCCTAGGTCTAATTTTGTTAGGCCTAACTCACCTAGACCATCTAGGATAAAGACATCTAACTCAATTCTTATTATATCTGAACTTTGAGGAGTATTCCCAACAATTTCTCCCGCGACTCAAAGTCCCAAATACAACATCTTTAACACGTGAATTGCATATTCTTCTTTGGCTTCAACTCATCCTTCTGGATGCCAAGTTTGTTGTAAAACCCATTGCTCTAACCTCCAACATAAAAAAGGTTATGATCACTTCTCACTCCTATGATGATCATCTTACCTCCTTTAAACACCTTGCAGAAATCATTGTCACCAGTGAACCTGAACCCTTATGAACTTAACTTGCCCAGTGAAATTATGTTATCACCATAACTCAGTACATACTTCACATTAAATAATCCCTTAACAACTCCATTGTGATTATTGAAGCGTACAATGCAAACACCCTCAATCTTTATCTTCTCACTACTTCCAACAATCATGTGGAGAAAACTCCACCAACTTGCAAAGTTTCAAAAGAATATTTATCGCGAAAAATGTGCATAAAAGATACACAATCCAACACCCAAATTGAATCTTTCGACTCATTTCTCTTCATCATATACAAGTCATCATGATCATCTTGAATCACCAAGTTGGTGGAGTCATCATTTTTTTAAACATTCTCTTTGCCTTTCATCTTTCTTAAATTTTTTAAATTCTTTACCATGACACGACATCTAGATTGGATGTGACCCTTTTCACAACATTAAAAACACTTAACATTGCTAAAGTCTTTCGGTTGGAATCTTCCACCATTGTCACTCCCATCCATAAAACGATTCCTCTCTTGATTTGCCTCCTTTACACTTTTAGTAGCTAACACTTCATTCCCATTGGACATGTTCTTCTTTCGCATTATATTTTTACTATCCCTTAATTGAGTACCCACTTCCTCAAACTTAAGAGTGGTCCTCCCAACCATAATAGATTGCACTACATGTTTATAAGACGATGACAGAGAAGCTAATTACAATAAATCTTGTTCTTCACTACCGACTTCCTACCCAATGTTTTGAAGTTGACATACTATTTTACTAAAATTATTAATATGATCATGAATATTACCTCCTTCCTCCATCTTCAGTCTGTAGAGATTCATCTACATGAACAACCTGTTGGTAATTCATTTTGAACTATAAACACTCTCCAATTTATCCCAAATACCCTTTGATATCTCCTCTTGGATGACACCATATTTAATTTCTGGAGCAAGTGCCAATATGATCGTTCTAACATCTTTCTTCTTCATAATAGCCCCAGCACGATCGGTCATTCCTTCAGGTTTTTCATCCTTGAGTGCTTAATCTTTCATTGTACTTTGCCACATAGTAAAATCCATCTTTCCATCGAAAAGATGCCTCTGAAATCTTGTTTCTGACATCTTTAAAAAATTCAAATAACCACAACTATAAAAAAACAAGATCACAGAGAAAGAAATCACCGAATTTCACAGCTTTTGACCAATTTTCTTTGCAATACTTCCACTACTCAGAACTCGATCTCTACTGTTTAGATTGTAGATACATGAGCTAGGAAAGCCTTGAAAATTTTAGCCAATTTTGATCGGATGTTGAGATGATTCCGATCTACCAAAGTAGGATTAGGAAATACAAAAATATCCCTTTTCACTATATCTTCTTCAATCTAGGTCTGATACCAGTTGTTGGAGGGATTTTAACCTAGACCTTAAAATTTTCAAGATTAAAAATCCCTCCTTTACTTCTAGGAAAAGACAATCAATTATCAAAAGAACGAACACATGAATTTTTACGTGGACAACCTAAGCCGGGAAAAACAACAGGATTCAAATGATTCCAATGCACTAGAGAATAGAAATAATTTACAATGTACGTCCTATATCTAAAGACACAATATCTTTCAACATTAAATTCTATTCTCTTTAATCAACCACAAACATTCTATCACTCACACATAGTGGCTATAGTACAAATATGAGATATTTATACTAAAACCCTGCCATAACCCTTGGTCTAATTCTACGGGGCCTAACTCTCCTAGCCCATCTAGAATAAAGACCTCTAACTCAATTCTCATTACATTTGGACTTTGAGTAGTATTCCCAACAGGGCCAAGCTCACGCCGTTGGTGTGGGCATCGTACATGTGTAATGGCTTTTTCCTGTCGTACACAATCATTAAAAACCAGAAGATTACCCCTGATTTGAAGCTTGAACCAACCCAAATCTTTGTATGTATATGAGTTATAAAAGGAAGTTCCTATTTTTTTAATATTGTTTTTCAATAAGTAGTAACAAAATTCCGCGAGTTCAGTTTCTTCTCTGTACAATGACATTCAAGCATTCTAAAATTAGGGATCGTTGGAAAGTTGAAATTTTGTGGATGAAAGAAGGTTACAACTAACAAAGGAATGTGTTTGTTGGCTCATATGATTCTATCCATATCTTGTTCCAAAAAAGGTTCGTTTAGCAAAAGGCATTGCATCCATAGCTTGCATCAAGGTATTGACTATTGGCATTGTGTTTATTGTCCTAATGTACAGCCAATATTGCAACATTAAAGCCCAGGTTCTTGTATTGTATTAGGATATTGTTATAGCTCTACAAGTTTAATATGAATATCAAGACTCTTGATACTATTTGGAGTGAAAATTTTATGAAACATTTGGATGGATACTACTTCAAAAGGTATGTTCGAGATCCTTTAGCTTTTTTAATGGCGAGAGCCGTTTTAAGTTCTCAGCAAAGATAATATATACATTTATATATATATATATATATATCCTTATCCAACATTTGGATGCCACTTTTGATGCCTTGAATAGGGGATTTTTCACTGGATACATATACCCTAAACAAAGAACCCATCATTTTAAATGTATATACCCTAAAATCAAAGGATCCATCTTTAATCAAGGTCCGAATTAAATATAAATTTGAAATTGCCCTTATAAGACACCCTTTAATTTTAAATGCGGTTCTAAATCGATTAAAAATGGTTCAACCTTTTATGAAAATCTATTAAAGGGAGTTTTATTGTAGAACCACCTTTAGTGGGTTGTCTTTTTTCCCAATATATTAAATAAGTTATTTGGGGTTCTGATGTGTCCATTTTATACGGTTATTTTAGGACATTTTGGATTCACTTTTGTACACTTTTGTGCTCTATGTGTG
>JAULKK010000006.1:12079179-12094838 GCA_032355705.1 Rubia peregrina
AAAGTGGTCTCAACCATTGTGGAGAAAAATATGGAGTGACTTAGTTGTTGTCTCAAATGCTGATGTGGAAGAGAGATTGATTATTTAATTAACTGAGACCACAAGAGGGTGTCTCACCATTGTACATGGTCTCAGACTTTGTACATCTCAACTGTTACAAACCAAAACATGGCCTCCCTTTTTATCCAGCTACTATGTCTTCCCACAATAACTACCCTTCTAGCCTTGTTAAAGCAGGACATTTGGACTGACCAATATACCCTTCTAGCCTTGTTAAAGCAGGACATTTGGACTGACCAATCTACCCTTCTAGCCTTGAAATCCAATACTCCCTCCGTCCCAGCTTAAATTGTCACTTCACTTTATTTTACTATTCAGTGTCTAACTTTGACCCCCCATATTTGAATAGATATATAAGGAATAATATTATCATATATGATATTGTTTAATTCGTCGTAACAAGTAGTTTCCAAATATCTTACGCGGTCAAAGAATGATTTTCCGTGAAAAATGATGTATTACGAATAAGAATAAATAAAGTACAAATAAAAGGAAAGTTAGTACTAGTATAACTCTAATGTATTAAACAACACTAGCTAGAATCAAATTAAATTAAATCAATTACATACTTGATTTATTCTAACACCCCTCTCAAGCAAAGTGTCGGATGTTCAGCAACGCAATGGTTAGATCGGAAGAACTCAAATAGTGGACGCGAGAGCCCATTGGTGAAGATGTTCTCAATCTAAAGAGCAATAGGAATATGAGCAACATGCAACTTGCCAGAAACAACCAACTCTCGAACAAAATGATAGTCGATGTTGATGTGCTTCACCCGCTTGTGAGCAATTGAGTTCCAAGCCAAGAAGATAGAACTACTGCTGTCACATAACAGTAGCGGAGATCTAGCAAGCGGGACACGAAAATCACAAAGCAAATGAGTCAACAAAAACCTCAAAAGCAGTATTAGCAAGAGCTCGAATAAGAAACAGTGGGTTGTTTCTTGGCACTCTAGGAAACAAGGTTTCCACCATGAAAGATAGCATAACCATAAGTAGACCGTCAAGTATCCTAACAATGGGCCCAATTAGTATCAGAGTAACTCAGAACCTCTGGAGAATTAGTTGATTGTCAGATACTGCAGATCCCCAACAAAAGAGCGATAAAGTGTCGGATGTCGAAAAGTAGGACTGGAGAAGCTGTGTTACTGTGATCCTGGCAGAAATGGAGTAGAGACTTGTGTAGCATCTGACATCCCTGCTCGAGTAAGAATATCCCTAGCTTACTTATCTTGTCCAAGAAGTAAACTCGAGGGTGAGGGTGTAACTTCAAGGTCAAGAAAGTAGTGAAGAGTGCCTAAGTCCTCGATAGCAAACTCCGGATGAGTCCGATCGATGAACTGTCGGGAGAGACTCGAGTCATTGTCTGTAAGGATGATGTTGCCGATTTAAACCAACAGATACAACAGTGACAATTCTTGAGATAGAACAAACAAAAAAGTATCAACAAAACTGCAAATGAAACCAAACTGAACTAGAAATTACTGAATCGCTGGGACCAGGCCCTCAGAGCTTATTTAAAACTATAAATGACCTCCTGCAAGCGACAAACATACTTTGGGTGAACCGGATGCTTGTAACCAATGGGCTGCGCAATATAAATCGGACCATCAAGAACACCATTTAGAAAGACATTCTTAACATCCAGCTGATGAAGAGGCCAAGAGCGTATCGTAGCAATAGCTAAAACAGTACGAACTGTGAATGCTTTGACCACTAGATTGAAAGTGTAGTCAAAGTGAAAACCTGAACTCTGTGAGAAAACCTGCGCCACAAGCCTAGCTTTATGACGCTCAATAGTGCCATTCGGTCGATACTTCAGTCAATCAAACCATTTAGAGCTAACAATGTTGGCGTCCGAATGTCGAGGCACCAGATCCCAAGTGAGTTGGCCTCGAAGAGCTACCATCTCGTCATCCATGGCAGAAACCCAAGTAGGATCCTAAAGGGCAGTGCGATAATTCGTGGGCTCAGACTGACCAAGTAGAGCAGCAATTAGACCATGAGCATCTGAATAATCCTTTCGTTGTATAGCACCAGTAGCCGACCTAGTAGTCATCCGATGAGTGCGAGGCTGGGGTGAAGAGACTGGAGGAGTAGTGTCGGCCGGCATGAGTGGTGAAATGGGTGGGTTGGTCGATGAAATGAGTGGGTTGGTAGGGGAACCAAGTGAGCTGGTCAATGGCGAGATGGGCGGAGAAGGATGCATCAGAGCGACCACTAGATGGTTTGAATTGGCATAACAGAAGAAGCATGATGTCATAGTCAGGGAGGACGATCGCATTGATGAGCGATGAAGGCTTGCAACGAAAGTGACAATAGGGCAAGAGGATATATCGTCGTGGAAGAAGCAAGAAATCAGCTGATGTATCAGCTGATTCCAAAAAAGTAGACACATTCAGAGAGAACGAAGATACTGAAGTAGAACCATCGGCATAAGAGAAATAGATTTCATCAAATTGAGCATGTCGGGTGACATATAGCTTTCCAAACGTAGGATCCAAACATCGATATCCCTTGTACTGGGAGTTGTACCCAAGAAACACACAGGGCAAACTGCGAGGAGCAAGTTTGTAAGCTGCATATAGACGAAGATAAGGGTACACCTGATAACCAAAATCATGAAAATGGTTTATATGGGAACCCGACCATTAATAACTTCATATGGTGATCGTCCGCCAAGAACGGGAATGGGCAACCGATTTATGGTATAAGTTGCTGCAACAAAGACGTCAAGCCAGTGGGAAAGAGGGACATAAAAGTGGTATAACATAGAAATGCCTATCCCAACAAATGTGGTGGTGCTTGCGCTAAGCTTGTCTGTTCTGCTCAGGAATATACGAGCATGAAATCTGATGATGAATCCCCTTTGTCTGAAAATGAGAGCGTAAGCGATCATTTACAAACTCAGTCCCCCCAACACTCTGAAATGCCTTAATGGTGGAATAAAAATGGTTCTCTAAAAAAGCCTCATACTGGAAATAAACATCCCAAAAATCAGGTTTGTGGTGCTGAGGGTAAAACCACAAGAGTCGGGAATGATAATCTAGGAAAATAGCATAGTAGGAGAAACAATCAGTAGATAAAATAGGAGAGAGACCCCATAAGTCACAATGAATTAGATCAAGTACCCTAACAACACATTTATCATTTGTATAGAAAGATAAACTTTTCCCTTTGGGTTTTTTACGCATTACAATGGATAGGCTTCGGCAAAACCGATGAGACAGATAATGATCCAGAAGCACGCAAACCATAAATAACGCAATGCAGAACAAGACCAGGTCTAGCATGCCAGATTTTGAAAAATGCAAGGGAATTATTTGATTCCATAGTGGAAAGTAAAAAAATGAGCGATCATCAACGACACACTAGCTCCAAATTGACTAATGGTTTATTGTCGGCCCAATACCCTTAGTTCAGCAATCAACAAGGCACGTAAGATCCATGCACCCAAAGGCCAAACCCGCGGGTTTAGGCCATCGCACGTGGAATACACGCACTCCTTAAGGCATACCACACGTCTATCACTAAGACCGTGATCCAAAGTTTCACTAGTGATTTTATATAGAATATTAAATGAGCGATCATCAAAATAGACAACATCATTTAAATCCCTGAGTTAATTTGCTAATCGAAAGCAATTTTTTAATGATATCAGGCACAATAAGAACATTATAAAGAGATAAGGATTTGGAAATCTGAGAATCACCCACGGAAATAATAGGGAGTTGAAAACCGTTAGCAACATAGACGCTAACTATGATAAGGTGTGACATGATTAATAATAGCAGGGGATGATGCCATGTTTTTTGTGGCGCTAAAATCTACAATCAATTTGGAGCCAATGTGTCATCGATGAGCAGAAAAGCCCGTATGTATCGATATATCACATCGTTGAGAACCAAAATGAGGCATATCACAGAGGGGAAATTAGGAAACGACAAAAATTTCATAGAGAAGATCAAATGATGAAATTTTGGCCAAAGTATCATCAAGCGTGTGCTGGGATGCGTAGAGAGGCGGTGGAGGGTGAAAGTCACACACGAGTGATAGACGTGTGGTATGCCTTAAGGAGTGCGTGATTTGCACGTGCGAATTCCTGAACCCATGGGGTTTGGCCTTAGGGCGCATGGATCTTACGTGCCTTGTTGATTGCTGAACTAAGGACACTGGGCTGACAATAAACAACTATGAATGATGCCCGACGATGAACAACATCAAACGATGGCCAACGATGAACCACTGCTAGGAGAGACGTTGCCGAAGAAGATGAATCGGAAACTAGAGATGTCGATGGTGTAGACTTATTGGTGGAGCCGTGGTGGTGACACCGACGTACCATAAAACCCGCCGGAATATAGTGAGAAACTGCCAGAAAATAGAGATGATGTCGTAAGAAACTCTACAAAGGACACCAGAAAAGTGGAGGGAAAGGACTGCCAGAGATCGCCGAAAGTTGGACTGAAGTGCCGAAACTTGACGATCACTTCGCCGGAATATGGTTGATTGGAAACAAGAGGGAAATGCGGGTAAAAAGGGATTTAGGGTTTAGGATCATAACTTGCTCTGATACCGTGAAAGAATGATTTTCCGTGAAGAATTATGTATTACGAACAAGAATAAATAGAGTATAAAAGGAAGGCTAGTACTAGTATAACTCTAATCTAGTCAACAACTCTATCTAGAATCAAATCAAACCAATCAGATACTTGACTTATTCTAACACGCAGGACTTGAATGGTCCATTACCCCTCAAATTGTGAACCTCTTGTTTCTAACTTACATTGAATTCTAAGGAAACATTATGGAGGGAGAATTTCCACAGGAGATGATGCATTTGAGGAGATTAAGGTCTATCAATCTGATTAGGAACTACTGGAAAATACCCCCATAGGCACCGGTATTTCACTGCATAGGCATCGGTATTTTGAACCTTTTCATACCGTTGCCTAAGGGACCCCCGGTGCAAGAATATAGTTTCATAGGTACCGTTAAGTGGTACTGGGGGTCCCTTAGGCGACGACTAGTAAAATAGGTGATTAATAAAAAAATCCGGCCAGTGAGAATAAATTCACCGACCAGAATATGAAACCCAGAAATTCATAAAGAACAATATGACGAGCAAAACACAAAAAAAGAAAGAAAAAGAAGTTCATGTAAAAAACTGGAATATTCATAACCATAACCCATAAGTTCATTATATATATAAATACATATCACCCCTCAATTCATGAAACAAACTATACCTAAACATAGATTAACAACATCACTTATCATAAAACATAGAACCTAATCTCTATAAACCCTAGATAACATCAACGAAACAGAATCGTGAAGGTGAGATCGGACGCAAGGGCTGAGGTGCGGTCAAACATGGCGGTGGTACTAAGAGCTGAGGCCGACGGATCTGAGTTGAATCCAGAATTTTTGGCGGAGCTCACGGGGAGATGGCGTCAGGGCTGGTTCGGGAGATGGCATCGGGGATGGTGTGTCGCAAGGAGGACGGAGTGGGGTTCATCATCGTCAGTATCGAATCCTTCAAAGTAGTGCTGGGTGGCGGCACTGGCAAAGAGGGAGAGGTGGTGGAGGAGGAGGGAGAGGAGGCAGAGACGGTGAGAGGTGGTGAAGTGAGGGTTATAAGGAGATGAGAGTTTTTAATGATTAGGGTTTGGGTGCTCTAACTTGGGCCAAGTTGTTTTTTTCCGACACCGTAGCACCGGTATGAAAACTGGCGCCCATGGTGATCATAACAGTGCTAGGTACTTCAAACACAGCTTCATGACGTTATTTTTAAATGGGTGTTTTAATTTATTTTTCTTCCCGAGAGAAAAGAGAAGAAAGATATTCTAAGTACCTAGCACGGTAAGCGCTTATGATGGTGCTACCGATGCACAAAAAAATCCCTCAAAATATTGGATGAAAATTCAAAATTTCCATTTTCCCGCTACATAGTAGCACCGGTATGTCTGAAAAACAATGCCATTGCTAGTTTATTTTTCCAGTAAAGTAAAGTTTTTTATTTTTACAATTATGTCCATGTGAATAAATTTGGAGGAGGTGAATCACAAAATTTGAGAAACCAAAACACAACTAATTAAGAGACAATCACGTTATTGAAAATTGGGCTACAATGGGTGAACGGAAGAGATTGTAACATAATTCTTTGAAAATTACACTGTGGCCCAAAATTGTGTTACCCCATTACCCATAGCTCAAATTTACATGATTTTTTATTCTTACCTAAATATGAAATATAAAATAATTAATTATTTTGGTGAAATATTGAAAAATGCTAGTAAATGTTCTAGAGTACCCTATGGTTGATTACTTGGAAGTTATAAAGTAAAACCGGAAAGAATTATGGATATGTTATTGTACTCAATTTTTGACAAATATTCCCTTATAGACAGCATCACATTCAAGCTGATTTCAATTTAGTGTTATAAGTAAAGTTTTTATTTTTTACACTTATGTCCCTTCAAGAAAGTTGGAGTCATCGAATCACAAAATTGGAGGAACCAAAATAAAATTCAATAATATACGGTCGCAACTCTTGAATTTGGGCATGTATGGGTGAACGGAAAGGTCTCGAAAATAAACACGATTACTTCTATAAATTCTTGAAAAATTACACCGTGGCAAAAAATTATGTTAACCCATTACCCATTGCTCCAAAATACATCATTTTGTTATTCTTACCTTAATGTAGAAATATAAAATAAATAATTTTTTGGTGAAATATTAAAAAGTGCTAGTAGAGTAACTTATGGTTGATTACTTTGACCTTACAAAGGAAAAACGAAAATGATTATGAATACTCCCTCCGTCCCACCTCAAATTGCAAGGATTCTTTTTCACGGTTATCAAGAAATATGTTTGACCGTTAATACACTACTACAAACTAAGGCTAATGTAACACTTTCATTGCAATAGTTATTTAAAATGTTACAATAGCTTATAAAGTGTTAGTTAAACTTTTGAAAAATGTTTCATAAATATTGAAAAATGCCACCTAAAATTTAAAAGGTGTTACGTTATGTCTAATGTAACATCGCCTAAGGTAATACTTGTAAAAGTGTTACTTTAGGTGCAATCGTAATACTTTGAACATATTGTAACACTTTATCAAGTATTAACTTATGCGATGTTAAATTAGATCTAATGTAACACTTTCTAAATTTTAGTTAACACTTTTTTTTATATTTATGTAACATTTTTTAAAAATTTAAGTAACACTTTATAAGCTATTGTAATATATTAAATAAATGTTGCAAAGAAAGTGTTACAATAGCTCATATTCATTGTAGTGATATGTTTAACTATGTTTAATTACGGAAAATAAAAATTAAATATTTAGAAACTACTTATTACAACGAATCTAACCATATAAAATGTGATTATATTATTGATTATATATTTATTCAAATATGTTGTCAAAGTTGGACAGTGAATAGTGACACAAAGTGAAGTGTGCAGTTTTAATTGGGACAGAGGTAGTATGTTTTTGTGCACGATTCTTTTATAAATATTCTCTTACAAACATGAAAAATACAATGGGGTGTATGAGGTAGTATCACGTTCGAGCGAAATTCAATTTAGAGTTGCGAGTAAATTTTTTACTTTTTGCAATTAGGTCCCTCTAAGAAAGTTGGAATAGTCAAATCACGAAATTGCTGGAACCAAAATGCAATTCAATAATATACGATTGCAGGGAATGTATGGTGTATGGAAGAGTCTCGAAAGTCAACATTGATTGCTTCTATACAGTTTTGAAAAATTACAATGTAGTCCAAAATTGTGTTACCTCATTATCCATTACTCCAAAATAAGTGTTTTTTTGTTATTCTTGATTGAATTTAGAAATATAAAATAAATGAATTTGGTGGTGACATGTTGGAAAGCGGTAGTACATATTTTGGAATAACTCATACCATAAACCATTTTTTAAGAGTAACTCATATCATAAACCCATTTTCAACAAATTTCTATGAGCACCTGCTTTATTACATGTGTCATTCCTCAACATACTGGTGCTAGTTAATTTTTTACTAAAATTTTACCTGTCAAAATCACTATTCCAGTCGTAGGCACCGATATTAGCACCAGTATACAGTATGTCATTCATCGAAAATCGGTGCTAAAAATATTAAATTGAAATATATTTTTTTCAAAGGCACCAATATCTAACACTGATATTCAGTGTAGCGGTGCTGAATTTATTCGTAGGAACCGATTTTTTGTATATTAGTGCTGAATTTACTAAATGCATCGGTATTTTGGTTTTGTAACACTGGCATCGCTAACATACCGGTGCCGCCTATAACCCTGTTTTCAAGTAGTGAGGGGTGGAGTCAAAAAATTTATATGGCATGCGCTGATCATATGGGACAATCACTCTATTGCCTAGAGAAAGGGAAAATTACACTATGCGAATTGGTCAATATCATGACTTAATTTGTAAATTAATATTTGTCGGTCAAATACGATAACATACAAATGCATGCCAGCTTAGGGTGCGGCAATGCAAGAAAATTCCACAAGTCATTTATATTCATTCATAATTTCATATCAAAACTCTGCAGGCATTCTGTCTCCATCGTATCATACGTATGAAACCAACTAAAGACAAACGCAGTTTAAATGGCCATTAATATATCAAGACATCTGATTTTTAAAGGGAAACATATGAATATAACTTTATATATTTGAGAAAGTGAATGTATAACTTTGAGATAATTTTTAGTGCAAAAATAACTTTAACTACTTTATGTGTGCAAATATAACCCTAAAGACTATATTCCAGCATTGACTGACCATTGACCGATTGAAAATGATTAACATGCCCTTTCAGCCTGGAAAAAATTTTAAGACAAAAATGTCATTTGACCCAACACTATATTGAAAATGATTAACATGCCCTCTGGAAAAATTTTTAAGACAAAAATGTCATTTGACCCAACACTATACTGCCACCACCACTGTTCCACCACTTTCACTACGGCGGCGGCGGCGCCGAGATCATCCACCGGCGCTACCACCACCTCTGTTGTCACCTCCTCCGCAGCTAGGGTTTCCACCATCACCAGCTACCATCTCCTGCCGTCAGCCTTCCCCTCACTGCTAGGGTTCCGCCTCACCCCCTCTGCCGCTGACGACAAAATATTTTTCCCCCAGGTCGCCTCACCCCTACCACTGCCGACGACCTCATATTTCCCTCTCCGACCTCAGATTTCTACAGGTGACCTCACCCCCGACGCCAGATTTCCTCTGATGACCTCAGCCCCACCATCGCTACCATCTCGTCAACACGTCAACCTCATAATTCCTCTCCCCCATCATCCACCACCTTATCACTTCGTTTTTTAGCACCTCGTCGCCGGTTATTGAGCGCCATGTCACCGCCGACCACCACCACCAACCTCTCTCTCCGCTTTGCCACTTGCACATCCACCCTCACAGCCCCACGCCACCTCCGAAACTATCCATCAGCATTTCCAGCGCCGCTCAGCCAAGCAACGAAAAATCGAGACCCGTCACCCCTTCTACCCGCTCACTAAACAAAACCCTAAATCGATACAGAATATAAAAAATCCCAATCATTCAAGGAAACAAAAATCTAATTTTGAAACCTAATTCGAAAGTTGGGATGAATTTCTGTAAGGAGTTGATCTAGTGGGGAATAAAATTAGGTGACAAAGTGATAAGAGATGCGGCGGCGGCGGTGGCTGAGAATGGGTGGGCGGAGGTGTAAAAACCTGGTGACGAGAGATAAGTTTAGTTTTCAACTTAAAAGCTCGAAAGATATAAAGTTTATCTATGTAAAAAAAGAATTAGGGCTTTAGAGGGGTATGAATGTAAATACAATGTTTTTTGTATTTTTTGTATTTTTTACATAGGGGGTAAAATAGTCTTTTCACTGAATTCCAGCCTTAAACTGTTGAAAAATGCTATATTTTCACATGCACTAATTATCTAGGGTTATATTTACACTTTCAATTATCACAGGGTTATATGTGCACCTTTATTAATTATGTAGGGTTATATATGCACTTTGCTATTTTTTTAAAAAAAATTCTTTTGTTACATTTCACTAACCCATGACAATGATTATCGTGCATTTAGAATACTTACTTCTCTGTGTCAATTCAAACTGCACACTTCACTTTATGTCACTATTTGCTATCCAACTTTGATCACATATTTGATTAGATTTATCAACAATAATATTATCATATATTATATGGTCGAATTCGTCGTAACAAATAATTTCTAAATATTAGATTTTTATTTGTTATTATAAGTAATTGAACATATTAACGGTTAAACATATTTTTTAATAATCATGAAAAAGATTGTTTGCAATTTGAGGTGGGACGGAGGGAGTATATATATAATCTTTGCTCATAATAAGTACTCGCTCATCTCTCCCTTCTGAAACAAAAACAGAAACAGAAACAGAAACATAATGGTTTCGATTTTTAGCCTTTCGCTCCTGCTATTATCTCTTTTACGTCTTCCAACAATCACCATAGCCCAACTTAAACAGGACATTGAGACAGACCAATCTGCACTTGTTGCTTTGAAATCCAACATGCTCGACCCTTCGAATGTGCTTTCAAGCTGGAACTCCAGAACTAAAATCCCAGTTTGTAACTGGACTCGAGTCATATGCTCCGCTCGCCATCAAAGAGTAGTGTCCTTGAACCTGTCTTACGTAGGACTCCAAGGTTCCATTGCCCCTCAAATAGGGAACCTCTCTTTTCTGTCTTACATCGATCTTGAAGGGAATAGTTTGCAGGGAGAATTGCCTGAGGCGATGATGCATTTGAGGAGATTAAGGTTCATAAATCTGATGTACAACTCCTTCAGTGGAGATGTTCCGGCATGGCTTGGTTCTCTTCCAAAGCTCGTAGCCATCCGTTTCGCGAATAACAGCTTCACGGGCGCCATTCCTGTTTCCCTATTCAATGCATCCAGATTGGAATATCTGGGTATTCCATACAATAGCTTGCAGGGCACCATACCTCAAAAGATCGGCGAGAATGGCATCTTGAAGTACCTAAATATGGATGAAAACCAGATTACAGGATCTATACCACAAAGCATAATGAACTTAACAGCCCTGGAAAATTTTGGTTTTACTGCCAATAGCCTGAGTGGAAACATTCCACTCAATATTTGCTCCAAGCTTCCAAAGCTTCAAGGCGTTTATTTATCGGAGAATAATCAACTCTCAGGCCCAATCCTGTCAGGAATTGGGAATTGCTCCCAACTCCAGATTTTGTCTATAGCTGTCAATCACTTCAATGGAGAAATACCAAGAGAGATTGGAAACCTGACCGCTTTAATAGAGATAGATTTGGGGCGCAACATCTTCACAGGTTTGTTGATCTTCCATATCTTTCTTGCGAACTAGTTGATCAGATCGTTATTTTTCACTGTGGTGGCAATATTGACCCATAACTTGGGGTCTAGCGTGTTGTTTATTTTTAAACCCGCATGTGTATGGGTAAAATGAGTTATGGGTAAAATGAGTTACGGGTTAAATGGGTAACGGTCAAATGAGTAATTATAAAATATAAGTTGGACGGGTTGAGTTTGCGGGTTAACCACAGGTTGCTAAAATGGCCAGACCCGCGGTCAAACCTGCAGGCTTACCCATTCATTTTTCCATGACCCATTTTTTTTCTTCTGTAGTTTCCAGCTTACCATTTTTCCCCCAACCTTTTCTGTGTTCATTGTGGTTGACTCTTTGATTCTTCCTCCTGCATCACTTTCTCCAAACAACGCCATTTTAAATTGATTCGTTTGGCTCATGATTGCACAATAACCTTGGTTGCTGATGTTTTCTAAACCAGCGCCATTTCTAAAAGCCATGTCGTAAGCTGTTAGCAGAGTTTCGTTATATGTATCTGGAATGCTGATTCTTTTTTATGATTGCCAAGTTGTAATGAGAGCTGATTAATGTGATAAGGGTTTAGGTTGGGCTAATTAAGCTCGGGCTATCTTTGGGTTTATTTAATCTGCCACCAACACAGATGTTTACATTAAATGATTCCTAGCTTTTCTCAGCTTTTATATATATCTCCTGCATTTTCTCAGCCTGAATGCAGAGTTGAATTCTGCAGTAGCCGTTGGAGTATGTCAGCCCATAAGCTGCGGTTAACATTATAGAAAACTGAATTCTAAAAAAAATCTCCATTTTATATGTTAACCTATATGGGTTGAAACCTGTGGGTTTACCCATTTTGACCCATGAGTTGAGTGAATTTCAACCCATGCGTTGAGCGGATTTCAACTCAACCCATTTTGAACCGACCCTATTTTAATCCATTCTAAATGGGTAAAATGGGTCATACTAATATTTTTTACTACCCATTTTTCCGACCCGTATTCAACCCTCCCGCCCATTTGCCACCCTCCTAATATAAATTTCAGTTTCTATATGTAAAATAGGCGTAATTTTACTGTTTGATTAAGCACTCTATACATAATTTGTAGACTGTAGTTTAATTTGCCCTTATCATTTGTGCACAATATGAATTTCAGGTGAAATCCCCCCGGTGATTGGGAATCTCCTGAATTTGGAGAATTTATATCTTGAAGAAAATGAACTTACTGGTAAACCACTTCCATTCTGTCCTTTGTAGTACATGTGATGAATAGAGTAATGAAACACTACTGTCAATTTCTGGCAGGGAAAATCCCTGAGGAGATTGGAAATCTTCAACTGGTTGAATTGTTACTGTTTACCAATAGCCTAGGTGGTGCAATTCCACTGTCCATATTTAACATGTCATCCATAAAAATCATTTCCCTCAGCAACAATAGCTTTTCAGGAATTCTTCCACCTTATATAGGCCATCATCAACTACAACAAAATATAGAAGCATTCGGTGTCGCTGATAATAGATTAACTGGTGCTATTCCTGATTCCATCTCCAACTTAACTAAACTAGCTATTCTAGAACTCAGTTTCAACCAGTTTACTGGTTCAGTTCTTCTGTCACTTGGTACCTTAGAATTCCTTACATTTCTTAATCTGGAAGTAAACCATTTAAGCGATGGTTCCTTGCCAGAACTAAGCTTTTTAACATCCTTGACGAACTGCAGCAATTTACGCATGTTTTCAATGTCGGGAAATCCTATGAAGGGATTTCTACCAAGTAAAATAGTTTGAAATTTTTTCGTGCTATGAATTGTGAACTTGAGGGAAACATCCCACATGAGATTGGTAATATAAGTGGATTATTAGACCTGAACCTTGGGGGAAATTTGAACTTGGACGGACCACTTCCAATGGAACTTCAACAGCTAGTGATTCTTCAAAGTTTGGATCTTGGTGGTAACAAAATTTCAGGTCCCATTCCCAACTATATTTGTGACTTCAAACAGTTAACTGTCCTAAACTTGGCTAGAAATCAGTTCACGGGTCAGGTGCCAGGATGCTTTGGAAACATGAATTCGCTTCGATCTCTTTATCTTTTCTCCAACAAATTGGATTCCGCCCTGGCTTCAGCCATAGTTGGAGGACTAGTAGAGTTACTGCACTTCGATTTCCACTCAAATTTCTTGAGAGGTGATATGCCACAAGAAATTGGGAACATGAAGGCTGCAATTTACATCGACTTGTCAGATAACAATTTTTCAGGCTCCATTCCTGAATCAATTGGAGGTCTAGACAATCTGATGAACCTTTCTTTGTCAAATAACCAGTTGCAGGGTGTTATTCCTGAGAAATTAGGCAACATGGTAAGCCTAGAATCCTTCGATCTTTCCCACAACAATCTCACAGGACATATTCCTATAGCACTGGCTTCACTCCATCAACTGAAGTACTTCAACATATCTTTCAACAATCTTGGAGGCGAAATCCCGTCTGATGGTTCCTTCAAAAGCTTGACCTATGAATCTTTCATGTCAAATGGAGCATTCTGTGGTGGTCCTCCTCATCTACATTTCCCACCTTGTCCTAGTAACTCAAGTCGGAAATCAAGCGCAAAAAATTTGCGTATGATCTTACATGTACTGATTCCAATATCAGTGGCGATTTTTGTGGCTTTGTGCAGTATTATCATTTGTGTAATGAAGAGAACAAGAAAGAATAACCCTCCAGGTCAGATTGATTTGGTTACTTCAAAATTGAATGAGAGAATCTCATTCTATGATCTTCAGCATGCAACTAATAGTTTGAACGAAAGCAACTTACTCGCGTCTGGAAGTTCGGGTTCTGTTTACAAGGGGGAGCTAAAGGATGGGACAGTGGTAGCAATCAAAGTGTTTAGTTGCGAGAGAGAAGGACCGCTCACGAGTTTTGATCGAGAATGTGAAGTTCTGCGAAATGTAAGACACCGGAATCTCGTAAAAGTCATTAGCTGCTGCTCAAACCTTGATTTTAAAGCATTAGTACTGGAGTACATGCCTAACGGAAGCCTTGAGAAGTGGTTGTACTCACACAACTATTTCTTGGATTTCCTGAAAAGATTAGACATAATGATCCATGTGGCATCTGCATTGGTGTATCTTCACCATGGCTGCTCCTCGATCATAGTTCACTGCGATCTTAAACCGGGCAATGTTCTTCTTGACGAAGACATGACAGGCCGTGTCAGGGATTTTGGCATAGCGAAGATTTTTGTGGGAGATGAGAGCATGGCGCAAACAAAGACACTGGCAACAATAGGCTACATTGCACCAGGTGACTTATCATTCCTAATTAAATTTCTCGAGAGATGAGCACAACATTTTTTATTTTATTTTTACTTAATTATTTTTTGGTGCCGAGTATGGATTTGAAGGCAAAGTATCTTAAAGTTGTGATGTGTACAGTTTTGGTATATTGTTAATGGAAACATTTACAAGAAAGAGACCTGGCGATGATATGTTCGGAGAAGATTGGGGATTGAAAGAATGGGTGAGTGATTCACTGAAAAATTTATCTACAGATTTCATTGACCAAAACCTGATGAATACTCAAAACAAAAGTTCGGAGACACTTGTGAAATGTACATCTGATGTCATGGAATTGGCCCTGACATGCACAGTTGAATCAGTAAAGGACAGAATTGATATAGAATCAGCATTGGCGAAACTGGAAAAAGTCAAAGTTAATTTTACACAAGGCAAGTGAGTTTGAGTTGTTCTTCCCAGGAAACTACAGTATAGAGCGATCATATTTCCAAAATTTCTTATTAAGGATATAGATGGATGAATAATCTGGAGTTGGAATATTGCGATGTAATACAAAAATCCCGAGTAGGTCTAATCATTTCTGTTTAAACAAATAGTGATCATATTTTCAATATCTGAGTGGATGCTAGTTACTCCCTCTGTCCCAACCCATTATGAAGAGAGAGAAAGGGTTGTGAGCGGTGAGTAGATGAATGGAGGATCTATACGCGGATGAACGCCGCCCTAGAGGTGAGCGGAGGAGCCGTACGCGGAGGAGTGCCGCCCTAGAAGGTTGAATCGGGCTCGTCGTCCCACTACTACAAACTAGAGTTATCGTAACACTTTCTTTACAACATTTATTTAAAATGTTACAATAGCTTATAAAGTGTTACTTAAACCTTTGAAAAGTGTTACAATTTTTTAAAA
>JAULKK010000006.1:12094938-12106126 GCA_032355705.1 Rubia peregrina
CTTGATCCCTCAACCAAATAAATTTGGAAATCAGGACCGAGAGACTTCTCAATCCTACCTCTCTTGCTCCTTCGAAGATCCGGTGACTTGACTTGAGGTGATATTTCATCTTCCTACATAGTTCTACTTGAAGTAGCAACTAAATATCTTGGCCTTGGCACTGGAGAATTGATTTTCATCAAAGATAGCATTTGTTGATTCAATTACGCTGTGAATCGAAATAAAATCATTAGGTTCTGTAATATAGAACCTATAAGCCTTGGAATGCATAGCCTATCCAATAAATATGCAATCAATACCACATTCCCCCAATATTTTTCTCTTGGGATTGGGAAGTCTAACAACCGCCCGACGGCCCCAAACTCGAAGATAATTCAAATTTGGTTTCTTTTTATATCAAAGCTCATATGGAGTGAGCTTGTTTCATTTATTAGGAACCATAGTTAATAAAAAGCAAGTCGTTAATATGGCTTCACCCCAAAATCTGTCACTCGATCCTGAGTAGGATAACATAGAATTAACCATTTCTTTTAGGGCCCTATTTTTCCTTTCTACCACACTATTTTTCTACAGTGTATATGGAGGGGTAACTTCATGAATGATACCACAAGACTCAATTTTGTTTTAAAAAATGAAATTGTAGGCATGATAAATCACTGCTTATGAAATAAAATTCGTCTAACCTGAAGTGTAAGGTTCAACACAGGCGTTCATTTTCCAAGGTACCACAGAAACCTCCCTTACTCGTGCACTTAAGTAGCGGAGGAAAAACTCATAAGTATTTGGCTCAGAGATAGAATTTTGTTTGAAAGGAGCAAAGGAGAAGAAAAGAGGAGTGAATTGTCTGTTATGAACTACTAAGGAACTCACCTTTTATAGGTGCACAAACCAACAATCGCAGCTCAATAGCAAGGGAACGTACAACTCAATATCAGGATAATGTGGAGCAGTTCACTTAACCATTTGACTGACTAAAAGATAGGAACGGTCATGGACTGAGTAAAATTCGGAAGCTTTAATGTTTAAAACAATGACTGAAGGGTTCAAAAAAATTTACCATCTCAAAAAATTTCAAACTTATTTAACCACATCTAAAATATAGGGAGAAAAAATGAGGTTTTAGTTTAAAACGTTTGATTATCTAAGAAGTCTCATAAATGTTGGGCTCTAAAACTAATCCAGAGCAAAGAGATTGATATGGGCTCAAGGCCCGACCCGTCCACCTCACCTTGCCCTACCTCGCCTCGTCACATAACATCCAGGCGAGCGGTGAGGTCGGTTGGCGGCGGCGTGTAACAAGGGGTCTTTATTCCTCTTTCATACTCAAGGTAGTAGTGGAGCATTTCCATATTTAAACTACACCCACCCATTCTTTTTTCCCTTTTTTTTTCTGAAAGCCACATTTATCAAAGACTAAAGAAAATTACAGATCATTCGACCAAGGTTGAGAGCAGTAATACGATGCTCCCCTAACATAGACATAGAGATATGCTTGCATTTGAAGCTATTAAAACTATGGCTAAGATAGAAATTAATGTCATTTATTAAGCTCTAGATCTCCCAAGGTGATAATTTTGGGTCATTCATTGCTTCCTCTAGAATCATTGAGTCTGTTAATATGATAAGATCGCCATTCCTTTCATTTTGCGATCTTGTTGCAGTCTGAATTGCCCTCCAACAAGCATATACTTCTGCTTATAGAGGTGAGGTTGCTAAGAAAAAGTCTGACCCCTCTGATATGCTCAGTATCATTGGACTTTAAAATCTTCCATGCCATCGTACCAACGCTTTGTCTTTTCGAAAGGATTCTTCAAAGATAACTCAAATGTGTTGGTTTTGGTTGATGTACTCCTTCACACGTCTCTCTTCTTCCATTCTTTTATTTTCCTTCTTTCTTAGAAGTGCTTCCATTTTCTCCCCAAATGTCACCACTGGATCATGGTGTCCATGCATGTAGTTCGACTGGAATATCCACGCTTCTCTCGCAGTCTCCCAGCTCAGGATAGGATTGATATGTTCATTTTTCAGAACTTCTGAGTTTCTAGTTTTCCAGATCTCCCAAAGGACGTAGAATGATAGCTAAATTTCACTTAGATCAGGTGGAGAGTTTATCCATTGCTTGAACCATTCAGTGAAACCTACTTAATTTCCTTGCGAGAAGTCAAAACCTAGAGATGAGGCTTGCCATATTCTTTGTGAGATATTGCATTGTAGGAAGAGGTGTGCCCTATCTTCAGCTCCATCATCACATTTGGTACAGGTTGGGTCATTCGTCAGCCCTATGCAGCTGTCTTTCTTTTCCTCATATAATCTAGGACTTCATGAGCTAGTAAGACACTCCCAGAGATGTTCTAGCCTAGGATGAAACCGTTTTGGCCCTTAGAAATTCAGGTCAGATATGTGATTTTTAAGCTTGGTTGCCAGAACTTTTACAAACTATTTTGTACTTAACGTTACAGAGAGATATAGGTCTCAAATTAGATGGTTGGGTAGGTTTTCTCTTCTTTGGGATCATAAACAGTTAAGTTCTATTCCATTTAATAGGTAGGTGCTCACCTTGAAATATCCCTAGAATGGAGTCAGACACCTCTCTTCCAATTGTGTTCCAGCATCTCTTGTAAAAACCTATTGGCAAACCATCCTCCCTGGGTGATTTCCATAAGCTCATCTCTTTCACTACTCTTCATATCTTATGATGTGTAAAAGGGGAGGATAATTGAGCTATTTGATCATTTGTAAGGAGTTTGGAGTTTGTCGTCAAATAATCAAGTTGGGAAATTTCACTGGGTCAGCAACCTTGGTCGAATCCTCAAATTTCATCTACCATGGGAATTTCCACTGGGTCTCCATGGAAATTTCCACTGGGTCAGCAAGATACCATCCGGGGTTCACATAGACCTCCCTTACATAATCTGTAATCACTTGAGCCACCTTAGCTTGATCTGTGATCCACTCTCCTGTCATTGTATAGATGCCTTGTATATGTTTTTTTCTATTCATTCTGGTCGCCCACTTGTGATAAAATTTTGTATTTTTCTCTCCAAATTTCATCCAGCTTATTTTTACTCTTTGCTACCAATAATCAGATATCTTCTGCTCCAAGTCATAGATATGGCTGCGGGTTTCTTTGATCTTGCTAGCATGATGAACTACATCTGAATTCTATTGCAGGATCTGTAGCTTATTGTATAAAAACCTGAGGTGTTTCTCCATATTTCCTAAATATGAGGAGCTCCAATTACATAGATGTTTTAGGGTTGATTCCAATTTCAAATCCACCATTTCTAATGCAGCCAGAAATTCTGCATCCTGATGAACAAGACTCCACACTCTCTGTACAATTTGGTCAGTTATTAGAACTTTAGCCCAGAATGCCTCAAATCTACTAACCTTTTTTTGCCTTAGGCTATTGAAATTACAAATGAAGCACCATAGGGCCATGTTCTAAAAAACAATTGGTAGATTTCTGACTTTTGCATGTGGAAAATTATATGCTCAACTCTAGTTCATAAAAGCTCTATCCAGTCGTTCACCTATTGTATCAGAGTCACACCAGTTATTCGACCATGTATACCATAGGCTAGTAAAAGGTAACTCTTTGAGGCAGTGTTTCTAAGTGATATTCTCCATGATCCTGAGTTTGCTCTCATCCACTGGAGCCCTCCTCCTTTATCCCTTTGGAACATTAATACATTATAATATCCTAAAAAACTGTAGGGTACCCTTAAAAATAGCATAGATTAGAAACAAACTCCCAGAACTCAACTCTCCCTTGATCGAATGGGGGGCCATACACAAAACCTACACACCTTTTTGAACTACTATCATATGATACTACTAGAAAAACACAATTACCAGAACTACATAAAACCTTAACTTTTAATTGATATACACATAAGATAACTAGTTCACCCGATCTTCCAACTGGTTCTACAACGAAAGTGTTTTGAAAGGGAATAATTTTGTTCCACCTATCAATCTCTTAAGTTTTTGATTTAGTCTCTTATAGATATACCATCACCGGCTTCCACTGTGTAACCATTCGGTTGATCATTATTCTTGTAGGGGAGTTGTTAAGGCCCTTATAGTTCCAGGCTAGGATCATCATGGCTGTTTGGGGAATTGATTTGGCTCAGTTCCCGTAAGTCCCAGAAAATTTCCATAATCTTTTGCCTCCATTCTCATGCATTCAGTTCCCAAGTACTTATTTCCATATGCAATCTGTCCTTTTTTGTAGCTGCTACATTCCCTATGCTCCTCCTATTTACGCTGCAAACTTGCATCCATTTCCTCATCTCCTGACTTCCTAAAATGGTGAAAGAAAATATTGATTATATTCCTTGGCCTCTCCTCCACATAGTTATTTCCCGCTACAGTCAACTTCTCCTCATCTGAGACCTTGTTCTCGTGTGATTTGGTTTTGTAGTCATCATTTTGTTGTGACATGCAGGGACTGGTTCTGAATGGCTTATATGTAAACCAGTTATATCACACCACAAATATGCCGTTGGATCATTGTTTGCACTCCAGTTTTTCTCCGATTCTTCCCTCAACTCTTCTAGAGCAAAATCTTATGGATCTAAGCCTTTATTAGGTTCCTTTCCCTTTTTTTGTTTATCCTCCTTGCGCTTACCTATTTTTGCCATCAATGATTTCCTCTTCATCAGAACTTGCGCTTTCAGCCTCGTGTTGAACTTTGACCTCTGAATCTTAAAAAGGTTCTTGTATTAGATAGTTTTCATTCTCTTATCTATCTTCTTCGGCGCCAGTTTCTTCCTTTGCTCCCGTAGCCTTTTGAACTCTCTCTCCATGTTGACACTAGAGTTAATTATTTTGATACTCCCTTGATTCGTTGATACCATCAATGATAATAAAGTCAGGTTCGGCTTGAATATGGATCAGGGTTCTCTGGGTGAAACCCGGTTGCATCTGATGCTGAGGTTGTTGCTCCTCTTCCTGTTGCTCAGTCCTTACAGTATACCTACGTTCCCCTTCTTCCATTATCACCTGCATTGTCTCCAGGGTTGGGATTTCATCAAAGAAATAAGACACGCTCATATCTTGGTCATCAGGGAGTATCCGCTAGTGTCCATCAGTCTTCATTTCTTCATACTAGAGGACTTGTTGTTGATTAAAAAGAACTTGTTCTTCACCTTGATTGATTTCCATAATGGCATCTAACAATTGACCTAGGTTAATATCAGGGTGTTTAACTTCCATTGCTTCAACCCCTAGGTCTCCATATCCCTCCATACCAGTATGTCCAATACGAAGGTGACCCTTCGGCATAATAGATCTATGCATTGGTGATAGGCCCGGTAGGGACGGCAGTCGGGGTTGAAAAACCCTTCCAGATTACAGATCAAAATATCGTTGATGAAAACCTCTTCCTCTAGATCCATTATTTTCACCTCTCCCGTTACTTCCATTCTCTATATATCTTTGTTGATGCAGACCATTGTCGTCTCCATTGAAAACAAAACCCCCTCCTGCACCTCATTGTCTGGTAAAGTGTTGTACCTTTAACACCGGATGTCCATATACCCTGGTTGGATCCTAGTGTTCCTCTGCAGCTGCCGGTGGGAATGTGCTCTGAATGACGAAGGGAAAAGTTCCTGGTTATCGTCATAGACAATATCAGTGCCAAGAGCAACATTGTGGCACTGTATGAAGTTTTCTATGAACTGCTCTAACACATCATCATTCTCAATTGGGCATCGTTGACATGGATACCCTATCACACCGCAACGCCTGCAGAACTTTTGCATACTTTCATGATGTATATCTACCCAAAACCTCGTCTCATCCGACATGTTACCATAAAAGCCAGGCAGCGTGGATAATCTTGTTTAATTTATATTGTAGCCTGTTAGTATATTATGTTAGGGGCTGGGAAAAGGACTGATATCCACGTTGACCACCTTTCCGGCCATGTGTGCGGCTTTGATTGCTACCATTGGTGCAAAACTCTCCGCTCGTACTCCATTAATCTGGATGTTGACTTTGACTTTCTCAACCTTGATCCTCATAAGAGATATTCCCGCTCCCGATCTTTAGAAAGCAAGAAGACCTCCTGTTAAAGAATATGGGCTTCAATGAAGCGCCGCCACGGGCTCCTCTCTAGATTGGAGCTTAACAACGTAAAAATTCCTGAAGCAATGAAGGGCATAGGCGTCAATACTCCAGTAGTCATTGACATACTGATTTAGCCTATCTGAGCTGAAATCGCGGTTGTTCAGCCAAACCGCTGTAAGGCAGTTTTCCTCCATTTCCACAGATTCTTTAAAATCAACCATGGTTAGTTTCAAGACTCTTCCTCTTCTAGTGGTTCTAGGAATTGGGTTAAAATTTGTGTTTGAGTTTAGGCCATATGGTTCATTCCTCTCTTCTAAGTAATCGTATCCATGAAGGGTGAAAAGGGTTTCAGATATGCCTAGTGATTCAAACTCCCTCATCTTCACTCTTTTAAACTTAGGTTTTTTCGGGGGAAGAGAGGGGGTTGAGAGTTAATTGTAGCTAACATTGTATACAATGGAGGCTTATTTATAGTATGAGAACCCATTGTCTTCCTCCTTGTTCAGTTGAGAAACCAGTTATCCCTTTTGTCCGTTGGGTTCTCCTTCATGGTTGCAGGTTTCTTGGTAAGCTATAAAGGATCTTTAATGAGCCAAAAAACCAATGCAGAATCATGGCACCGCCTCTGTTCTCCAATCCAAGAAGGTGTACTTAACAGTAACTTTAAAGCTATGTTGGGGATTTTGATATTCCCAAATTTTGCTGCCCAATCGTCGTGATAGCTTGAATCAGTTATATATAACTACTCAACGAGTTACCCCTATCAAGAATTTTCCCCTTTTTATGCAAAATCTGGCGCAGTAAATTCCCTCCAGTATTTACTATAGATTAGGTACCTCTTACAAACCCCAATCTAAAAAAACCCTACTAACACAGCTTTACAATTTCACCAGACCTTTGCAGTTCCTAATTTGGACTGACCAATCCTCGTAATTGCTTGAAAGAAAACCTACCATGCGGATTTGAGATACACACGAAACCGCCAAAGAATTACCTCATTCTCAAGCACGTGTCTCTTTCCTCTACCTCTACGACGTCAGAATCGAATTCAGAGATTTTCCTTATCGGAACCCTAAGAAAGTAGTGAACCTTGAGACCCAGGTGTGCTCTAATTTCTCTCTAGAACTAGTGAGAGAAAGTTTCCGAGAGAAAAAATGGATACCTAGTAGACTAGTCTTTGGCAATCACCCACCCATTCTAAACTTTCCACAATTCTTATATTGTACCCCGAGGTACCATGATAGTATACATGTGCATTTCAATACTATTATTATTGGTGCATACAATATTTATGTAGTAATGACAATCAACTTTTAATAATGGACAATCTTACATAACATAATGCATCTCCTAACAATATGAAATGCGCAAAATATCTCTGGAGATACGATGCTCAAGGTACCCCAAAGATACCATATAATTTGCCCAATTTCCCATGTAGGACTAAGAGTAAGGAAAAATTTTCTTTTCTTCATTCAAAATTATGCTGATTGGCCCAGTTGCATTGCTAACAGCGGAGCACACTAGACGCATGGATGACATCACTGATGTGCTTCATGTCTTTTTTTTTCTTCCTTTAACAAATTATAGAAACCCTCAATTTTTTTATTAATTATAGAGAAAAGTGTTTTTATAACCCTACCTACTTGACATAAGTTCCAATATAATCTTCCATTGTTCAAAAGTTCCAATATAACCCTAGATAATCAATGTAAGTGCCAAAACTTATGGAATGTGCTGATATAACCCTCTCAGTTTTAGGAATGTGTTGATATAACCTTATTAGTTTTCATAATGTGTTGATATACCCCAACTTGTTACGACGACGGTGCCATAAATGAGATTTGAGGGTTATATTGACACTTACATTAACTTGTTAGAGTTATTTTTACACTAAAAATTATCTGAATATTATATTAGTATTTAGTCAAGTATGTAGGGTTATATTGGTATATATAATTTGATTATAAAATAGATCTTTTTACAATCAAGTCACTGACCTGTCGTATTCCTTAACTAAAGTTGATCGTTTGTAGACTTTCTCAACTAGTGAAAAAAAAAGGCTAAAAAAGTTTCTTCTTCTTCTATAAACTGTTAATAAATAACCCACCCTCCTCAAACCTTCCACAAAGGTACAAAGTAGCATTCGACCTACTAAATAATCCTTGAGCTCCAACTGGGGTTTTGATTCTTGCTTCCTGATTCCTTTTCTTTGTATATTCATCGATTCTCCCAACTGGGTCCTAAGTATCCATCAAATCTTGAAGAATCACAAAGAAGAAATGTGGATTTTTCCTCACTGATAAATGATCCGATTCATACACCAACACCTTTTCCCCAATTTGTCGTCGTCTTCTTCTTCTTCTTTCTGCTAATGGAAAGTATGGTTTTAACATTTTATTCTGTTTCAAGAATTCTCCCCCCAACGCTCTCTTTTTGGTTTGCTCCCACCACTCGCCCTCCTGGCCTTGATCCTTAATACCTGTGTTCAAAAAGTTGGTTTTTTTGTTGATAGGTAGATATTTGTTGTACTGAATTGTTGATTTGTTCACTTTCTTGGAGTTTGAGTTAGTTTTGTGAGGTCCCAAAAAGCACAAGTGTTGAAAAGATATTGTTTTGGTGGGGATTTGGGAGAGTGTTTATATGTCGGCCTCGCAATCTTTAGTATTGGATAGTGAGAGAGGGGAGTTGGTGAAGGCGTGCTCGAATCCGGGGAAGAGAGGTGAGGAATCTGAGGCTAAGACAGTGGCAGCTTTGAAAAGCCACAGTGAGGCAGAGAGGAGGAGAAGGGAGAGGATTAATGCCCATCTCGATACGCTTCGCGGCCTTGTCCCCTCTAATGACAAGGTTAGTTGGATTTGATTGTATTGCATTTCAAATTTTCAATTCAGTATAGTGTATTGAGTGTCTTATGTTCCTTGTAAACTTTGTGTGCTTTCTATTTTTACATTAGTTAACATGAAAGAATTGACATTCATATGTAGGAACTAAGAAAAATCAATTGTTTGGAGTGATATCCCATATGGATGGGAAGGATTGCCTTACACTTAGATTGCGCCGTTAGTTAACAAGTATGGTTTCATTTAGTGTCATGGTAATTTCAGAGAAATCGATTATGTCCCATAATTTGATGATTTCAAAGCCATTTAAAGTTTAGTGCCGTATTCACTGATGTATGTGTCTAATGTTTTTTCTTAGTCGCCAGATAGTCACATCATAAATATTTTAGAAAGGTTGTCATTGTGGTTAGAATTTCCACAAGAGGTCATTCTTGAGTTCTTAGTATAGCATTTGTTTATTAAATTACTTTGGTCAATGAATGTTCCGTATTCACTGATGTATGTGTCTAATGTTTTTTCTTAGTTGCCAGAAAGTCACATCATAAATATATTAGAAAGGTTGTAATTGCGGTTAGAATTTCCACAACTAGAAAGCAGAGGGGATTCTTGAGTTATTACGATAGCATCTGTTTATAAAATTACTTAGGTCAACGAATGTGCTAACTTCTGTTGCCCCTATCAGGACTAATTCTAAGAATCATCTTGAAATACTTATTAGAGATATAGTATGAATTTAGTAGTTTGACATTGATACGCAGGTCAGTTTTTTTTATTAGATGTCAAATGAGGCATTTTAATCTTATTTAAGGTCATTATTGGAGCAAAACATGTGCCAAACTAACATCCTTATCAAATACGAAGCAGGTGGCTGACTACAGTTGGTGATTTTTGGTGGCTGAAGTATTATGGATAGCCAACCACTTTTTATTATA
Organism: Rubia peregrina; assembly: GCA_032355705.1. Taxonomy (NCBI): domain Eukaryota; kingdom Viridiplantae; phylum Streptophyta; class Magnoliopsida; order Gentianales; family Rubiaceae; genus Rubia; species Rubia peregrina. The sequence goes on from JAULKK010000006.1 coordinate 12,104,786, forward strand.
TAGTTGGGATTTTGACATTTGTTTTTATATAAGGGCAGTTCCATGGAGTGTAGTGATACCACATAACATGTTTGACCTTTGAACCTATATTATATTGAATGAGAAGCATTCATAGTTATTTTCTTCTTAGCTGAGAAATTTACTGTATACAGCCACCTGAATTATATTATAGTAGTCCTATCAACTCCAAGAAATGTGGAGATTAATGAGCTTTCTTAACTGTGAAGCTTGACTTTGTTCTCAAATGCTTAGATGGGATGACAGCTTCCACATATAGTAAGCTAACTATTGATCCTGCATATGTTTTATATTCCTGTTTATTTTACTGTTTTTGTTTGATAAAATGTGTTTGTGAAGTGAGAACTCTCTGCAAAGCCAGCTCATAAAATAAATCCAAATTATGATCGAATAGAAATTAGGTGTTTCAATTTGGTGCCTTAATGAATACAATCAGCTCGGTATTCAGGCCAAGCATAGAAGTTCATGATACTGTATTAGAATACAAAGTATATTGAATGTCTTATTATAAAATGAGAGAGAAGTTACATTTTCTATGTTTGGATTCTGATAATCTGTGTTCCTTGTGGGTTGAGAAATGGAATCAGATGGTATCAAGACTCTTTCAACAAGATAAATTAAATTTGTAGTTTGTCGTGATGCTTTTTTTGTGCAATTGGATTTGGGATTTTCCTAATTTTTAACTGTTTGCAGATGGACAAGGCTGCACTGCTGGCTGAAGTTATTAACCACGTGAAACAATTGAAGAAAACCGCCAACCATGTCAGTGACGAGCTCTTTATTCCACTAGATTCTGATGAAGTGCGAGTTGAACTGCTCGACACGGTATCAGGAGAAGAAACTTCTTTCAAGGCATCGTTATGCTGTGATTATAGGCCTGGACTCTTACCGGATGTAAGAAAGGCACTCAATGCTCTTCAACTGTCTCTAGGTAGATCAGAAGTCTCTACACTGGAAGGTCGTGTGATGGCTGTATTTTTCTTCACGGCAAACAAAAGCAAGGAGATCAGCAGTGCTGAGGATCACGAACAACTCGTGAGGTCCGTCCAACAAGCTCTGAGCTCTATCATGGAAAAGTACATTCTATCATCGGACTATTTACCGCGAATCATCCTGCCAAACAAAAGGCAAAGGGTTTCTTATCTGGAGTCGTCGAGCTCATCCTCATGAGCACACTCATAAATGCCACAGAATGTTTACTAGCATGGCATTGTTGTAAGACTCATAGAGCTCCTTGGTTTTCTATTTGTGTGATCCTCTGTATATGTATATGCTAATAGACTGGATTTTTTTTTCCTGTGTAATATTAATCTGTCTAAATGA
>JAULKK010000006.1:12112857-12139657 GCA_032355705.1 Rubia peregrina
AATAGACTTTTCATATGAAAACCACCCCAAATAACCCAGAATCCGGTATTAGGGACCCAAAATTTTCACTTTCATAATGTTGGGTACCATTTGGACGTGGTTTTGCTCTTGGAGACCAAAACATGGTAAAAGATGGTATTTGAGGGACAAAAAACAATTTAGTCTATTCACAACAACGAAATTGGGCGTTGCATAACATTTTCAAATCGCCGTCTATGGTACTTTCGTTGCACGGTGGTTGACGAACGTTGCTTAATCAGGCAGCCGTTCCGGCATCGATTTAATACTCCCACTTTCAACATCGAAACTGGCCTTGGAAGTTAATAAAAAAGAATTTGGACTTTCTGGTTCTGCTGAAATCAGAAAATTCACCATATTGTCGCATTCTTCGTATGAACACATCATCTTCAAAACAGCACAACCATATCCACATCTCTTACACTCATATCAAACCCACATTCAATTAAACTCATAATAATAAACATTCAAACACCAACATCAATTCACCTTGAACTATAACATACATGAAAATTTGCAGCTGAATTTACGAATAATGAATTTCAAATGGAGAAGAAATCATATTCATGATAATATGAAGTTTATCACCACATATTTTTCAAATCTAAGTAGCCGCTGCTGAGTCGAATTTCAAAGGAAAATGAGAAAGTGTTAGATTTGGGGAAGGAAGGGGAGGAGAATGAAGAAATAAAGAAGAAGGATGGGAGAAAGAAAGGAAGATGGAAGAAAAAAACTTAAGGAAAAGAAAAAACGTCTGCTGCTGGGAAGGAGGGGCATAATAAAGGTGGAATATAGTTTATCGTTTCTTACTTTAATGCATTCCACACACCAGTTTCGACTTGAGAAGTGCCTTTGAAAGTGCACTTCTGAAATCAGTTCTTCTTTCGAAAATGAGTCGGAAGTGCCTTAAAATAGTAGTGTTTAGTGCAGATTTTTGTAGGGCTTCTTAGATGGCAGTTCAACCGCCGTTGTCTACATACTGCACTCCAAACCCTTGTTTCAAAATTTTAAGTGCCCTAGGAAGTGCACTCCAGACACATGTGCATCATTCAAAGGTGCCTTAAAATAGTTGCGTTTATTGCAAAATTTTGTAGGTTTTTAGACAGCGGATCAACCGCCGTTGTCTACTTTAGTGCATTTCAAACACATGTTCCGACTTTGAAACTGCCCTCAGAAGTGCACTATAGTAAACAAAACGATAGTTCAAGCCCAGCTGTCACATATCATTCTACGTTAGACAATGATTATTCACCAACCGTCATCTAACAAATTTTTGAAACAATCTATCACCAATCCACCTACCAAAACACACCTTCCGTGATTGGAAAAGAGGATAGATGGCGATTCAACCAATGTGTGCCATTAATGACGGCTCATGCACTAGTATTTACTTATAATCTAGGAAATTTTATGTGTTTGGTAAACCGTTAATATATAATTTATTTTTAATGAAGAAAATATTTGAGCGAAAAGCTACTCCCATGCTTTCAAAATTACTCAACTATCCGTTTATTTTCACAATGACGAGTTTGGATTTGACAGCGATCCTTTCCACTTGAAAGTGGTCAAATCCACTATACTCTTCATACCCATTAACACACAATACTCCCTCCGATTATTTAACATTGATACATTTGTTTTTGACACAAGAATTTAGAAAGGTAGAAATAGTGATTGAGAATTCATTGAAATGGTAAAAAGTAAAATGAGTGGATGAAAACAATCTAGAATTTGTCAAAAAAAGAAATGTGCCAATATTAAAAAATCATTCCAAAAAGAAAAGTGGGTCAAGGTTAGAGAGCTGGAGGGAGTATATACTGTTAGGGATGACATCAAGTCGAATTGAACCTAATCATGCAATATTCATTCTGTTCTCAGAGGACAATAATTAGGGTAAAATATTGTGTGTAATTTATTGGAGAATTTTATGCGCTTCAACTCAAACACTTACGTGGGGATTTTGTATTGCGTCAAATTTTCATTTCGTGATCACCTTCCCACGTACAAAATTTTCACATAAAAAAAGATTCGAATACACGTAACATCAAAGTTATGTACTTTCTGTGTGTTTTATGAAGTGTAAGGTGCATTCATGTCCCCGATTTTTTTGTTTAATACACATACTCATTTTTCAAAAAAAATTAAAGTGCACAAATGTCTTTCGTGTTTTTCGAAAGTGCACATATACCCTTACAGTTGGAGAACGACGCTGAAAAATTGAGAGGTATACATGCACTAAACAATTAAGGGATATATGTGCACTGAGTAAGAAACTAAGGGGCATGAATACATTTTTCTCAATAAATTCAATTTCAATCATTTATTTCATTCATTATAAATTCAAATATCTAAAATTATGGTGTCAAATAGAAACTGAGAAGGTATCTAAAGTTTGTATTGGAAAATGAATAAAAGAAATAGCAATCAAAATCTCAAAATTACATAATATAATATTAAAGGTGTGTCAAATAGAAATAAAAATATACCAAATATACCTTATGAATGTGATATATGTATATATATTAATATCGACGGTTGATAATATCATTGCGCATCTGCAGAATTTTTTGACCATTACCAAGAGAACAACGCCCAGCAAGATTATCCAACAGTTCCTTAACAGTAAAAAAATATGTCGTAGTAGATCGTAAAGATGGTTCAACAGTCTGCAAGATCCAGCAATCAATGGTACTCCCTGTGTCCTACTTCAAATTGCACATTTTTTTGTCAACTTTCTCATACTATGTTTGACCAATGATAACTTTATTTATGTATAATAATGTGTATTAAAATTTGATGTTTAGAAAATACATCATGTAGGAATCCAATGATATCTCACATAATGATATATGTATCTATATACTGATTAAAATTTATGGTCAAATGTGTCTTGAAAAAGTTGGCCAAAAAGTGTGGAGCTTGAACTGAGACAGAGGGAGTATCATTCACACAATATTTTATTCTTTGATACATTTCATTGAAGATGCCCCTACAACACTAAAAATATCACGGTGTAAAATAAACTCAAACACTGAAAGGAGCTAAATTTACTGGCCATTTGGATAGCGGGTAACATGAAATTACAATGCCGACAAAGACATCACATCCATATTATAACATGATAAGTTGTTATTAATCTGAAGTGCCTTGTACGATTATGTCTTTGCTTCTTTGTGCTTAATTGTGTGGTTGCGAAGTCACTTTCGTTTCATAATCTCACACACGCATGCATGTATTTTAAGGAGAACGATTGAGAAAAGTGGGGGAAGATGGTAATTATGAATTTGTGGAGGTCATATTATTGTTCTAAGAAAATAGAAGGTTAACGTTAATCATTAGATAAAGAATATAGGCTTTGTTTGGCAGAGGTCGCGGAGCTTATAAGCAAAATATTTTTTAGTATTTGGTAAACTGTTAAAAAATAGCTAATTTTGAAAGCAGGAGTTATTTTTTGGGAGAAAGCAGAAACGGGTCTCCTCATACTTTCAAAATAAGTCAGTTCTGCTTATAAACACATCTCTCCAAAAACAGAAGCATAGTTTAATTGATTTCATGTAGTCCCTTCGTTTCAACGTAAATTTCCTAGTATGACCTTTTATACTGGTATTTGTTCATCTTAATGTGGAGAGGAAGTGTGAGATTGAAATGATATGATCAAATTTCAATCACAAATTTCAGTCAAACAAAAAATATTAAAAATATGGATACGTGCATACAGCAATTGCACCCAATAATTTTTCGAATTGATGAGGAGAGGAAAGGTATTGGTGCAAACGGATAAATTCCACTTCAAAGAGTGGTACTCCTTGTATATGGTTCTGATTTGGTGATAACCCAATACTTAATGATGTCACTTTAGTTGGTTATATTGCTATCTAAGAAAAGAAGAATGATAATATAGCACTAATTGTGTTCGTCTGTTGAAAGACGGTATTTTCATAAGTTATAGAATGACTAAAATTCAAACTGCAAATCAGAAGAAATTAAGATAAATTTTTTGGATTGGTCATAAATTTACAAATACTACACATTGTATAGTAATTTTTTAATATTACAACTAAAACTTTTAACTTTACATATTTCTAATTCAACATCGTCTTCTATATGCCTATGAAAATGCGGTATTTTCCAAAATTTTGCCATCAATAAGTTGTTCCTATCAAAGATTCATCTTTTGTATTTTCCATAATATTTGAGATTGTTTTTAAATTATGTAATTTATATTTGAATTTCCATAAATAAAAAATGTTGGAGGTCACAAAACTATGTTATAGACCTTTCAGATGTCGGGGTTGGCCCTACCTGACATAAACAGACATAATTTAATTTAATTGTCTTAGCTAATCAGTGAGTGTGAATTAGGTTGAATTAGATAAGTTATATTCAAATGTATAACAAATAAAATAAAATTGTACAAATACATGTAATCCCTCTGTCACAGTCGAATGTGCCACACTTTTTGACCAACTTTCTCAGGTTATGTTTTACTACCGATAACTTTAGTTACGTATATTAATAGTGCATTAAAATTTTATATTTAGAAAATATATGATACAAGGAATCTAACAACATTTCACATGACGATATTAGTGTCCATATACTAACTGAAATTTATGGTCAAATGTGTTCTAAGAAAGTTGACCAAAAAGTGTGCAGATTTGGATGGAACGAAGGGAGTACAAAAATTGAAATTGACACTTAAACAATATCGACAGTAAACTAACTCCTTCATGAAATCAATGATATATAAGCTTAAAAGATAAATTTATTGGCAATATAAATGAAAATTGGTAGCCAACATGACTAGGGTTGTGTAAATAATCATAGGTATCCTATTTTAAACACTCACAAACCTAATGCATTCACACACAATTTGAGTGAGGATTGGGTAGGGTGGCAAAATAGACCTGCAATTTGTGGGTTAACTATTTTTAAATTTGGATGGGTAATGGGTTGAATGGGTAAGGGGTCAAATTGGTAATTTAAAAATATGGATTGATCGCAGAATGGTTTACCCATATGGGTTGGTATATAAACTCACACATCAATATATGAGTTGAAACATGCGGGTTTATCCATATGAGTTGGAATATAAATCCACATATGTTCATACCCCCTCTGTCCCACTAAAACTTGCTTAATTGCCTTTTTCAAAATTAATTTTTACAAACTTTGCCCCTAAATATCAACTAATATACATATAACAAAAATATCATGTGAGATCTTGTTAGAATCACCTTAACATCTATTTTCTAAATATTATTTTTATATTCAAAATTATTATATGTAGTTAGAGATATCGACGGACAAATATGATCATTGAAAACAATAAAAAAATAATTAAGCAAGAAATAATGGGACTGAGGGACTGAGGGAGTATATGAGTTGAAATTCATGGGATTTACCCATATGTATTGGTCTATAAACTCATATGATCCATGTGTGGGTTGAAACCCGCACGTTTTCCCATTTTTAACCCTTGAAATTAATGATTTTTGACCTGCAAGTTGAGCGGGCTTCAATCGAGCCCGTTTTAACCCGACTTATCTTTTGACCCATCATAAAATGGATCAAAATAATTATATCTATATTTTTTAGTTACCCATATTCGAACTATCGGCCCATTTGTCACCGAGGGAGTGGGATAAATAGCAATAGTCAATCATATTTGTAAAAGTGTGACTATCCATTAGTTGAAACACAAAAGTAGTGGGAGGGTGGGAATCATTAATGTGAAGTGAAAAAATTTGGTAAACATAGTTGTCGTTTGGGCAAGAAATGTTTTGGTGACATAAATGTCATGAATACTAGTCATCAAAGACTTGTCTTTTCACTAAATGTTTGATATGATTTGGCGAACCACGTGGAGGGAAAACCTCATTCTTTTTGGCATCCAAATTAACCGATGCAATGGACCTCATAGATTTTCCTTCGAGGAAATCAGATTATTAGGGTTTGGGGAGCCTAATAAATTTTCCCCACCAATGATGATTTAATTTTAAAAAAAAAATGGACCTCATAGTTTGCCATTTGTGGTCGTCTAGTTATGGCACTTATTTGATTGGGACTGGCTCAGTTTGCACATTCAAGGGTGGAAATGATCCCGTTTGTTATTCAACAAAAATCACTTATCAAACCATGCTACTGTGAGTGATATTTAGGCCATTGGACTGTAGGTGATGTTTTTTTTCCTACAGAGATTTGGATGAGACGGTCTCACACATTGTTATGATATGGAGAGTCTGAATACAACTGTTTAAAGATGAAAACTGATCGGTGTATTTTTTTTAATAATTTTTAAAACTTTATTGAATACTCCATCTTCTCATAAGTTATGGTAACACGATTTCATATGAGTTTTTCTCTTTTTCTTTTTTTTTTATTTTTTTTAATTATAATTTTCATGTTCAATTTGACTTAATTTAATTCTTGAATCTGGCCATGATCCGCAAACCACTGATGCAGGTTTTAACAGAAGCAACGACTGGAGTGGGAGAGTCAGAGTCGAAAAGAGGATTCTTCACTTCTTTCTCTCATTCAAAACTGTGCATGAGACTTTCATCTCACACGGCTCCTAAGTGATAAAACAAAGAAGAGAAAAGTGTCTTTATAATCATACCTACTTCACGTAAGTGTCAATATAACATTTCAATGTTTGAAAGTGACAATATAACCCTATCCAGTTAACATAAGTGCAAAACTACTCATTTCGACCAATTTTAGCCGGAATTATGAAAAAATACTATTTTACCCCTCTAAAAATTAAAAATTGAAATACTATGAAATGACTTCTCTGCCCTTAACCCTTCTTTCTTCTCCATTTCCCTTTCTCACTCATTGTTCCCCTCTCTTCTCTATCATTTTTCACTTGTTGTTCCTCTTTCTTCTTCGCCATTTATGCCATTTCCCCATTCAATCGAGGCCTCGTCGACGCCGACACCGTTCACTAGCCATTCACCGGTGGTCTCCCCTTTCTTCTCCGGCATTTCTGCCATTTTCCCTATTCAATCGAGGCCATATAGGTGCCGAAGGGCAGGATATGGGGATGTTGACTGGTCAGGGGCGAAGAGCCCTGAGCACGGTGCCAGAGCTCAGAGACGATGAGAAAGAAAAGCTAAAAATGTATACTCTTTTTATCTGTAATTACGATTCAACCTCCAATCGTGAATTGCTCTAGGATTTAGATCAGGAACAACCGGCGCTAGGGTTAGATTGGGAATGTGGTGGTGGCGGGGTTAAGGGTGGTGGCAGGGCTAGGTGGGGGTGGTGGTTGCGGCAGGGTGGAGGCGGGTAGTGGTGGCTGGCTGACTGGTTGTAGTGGTGCCCTGGAGGTGGAGGTGGTGGTGACTGGCTAGATGTGGTAGTGGCTGTGGGCTGGAGGTGGTAGCCTGGCGGTGGAAGTGGTGATGGTGACTTGGCAGAAATGGTGGTGGTTTGAGGGAAAAAATGTCCCAACACTTATATGTTTAAGGTTAAAGGACATTTTAGTCATTTTATATGTGGTCAACATTGATCAACACCGGAAATAACATCTTAGGGTTATATTGGCACTTATGTCAACTAGTTAAGGTTTTTTTGCACTAAAAAATTACATTGGTATTTACTCAAGTAGGTTGGATTATATTGGTATATATCCCAAGAAAGAATAACTCATCTTCCTTATTTCTTTATTGCCCTCCTCGCGTATGTACGAGACCAAATCCATTATATTTCTAAATTTCTAAAAAGGATTATTAGTCCTTAACTTTTGAGGAATCCTTCATAAGTGGTTTTGAACGTCTGATTTTTTTCAATCTTTTCGACCGTAGGAGCAAAGCGAGTCAGAAAGATCGATAAATAAAACCGAAATTGAACGAAAAGTGAAAGCTAAATACTCGAAATGAATCAAAAATTAAATAAGTGTTTCACGAGACGTAATATCATTGATGCATTTCACTCAATAATGAGCCCTTCGCATTTATACCACTCAAATGCGTCGAAACTCTATAACTAGCACAAGTATCATTATCTAAATTAGCATTCAATGGTTTTTAATACACATCATCTTCAACAATAATTTTATCAAACTATTGGCTGAACAAAAATATGGGAAGCAATTATTTATGTACTATAGTTCAATGATTGAAAGCACTCGTTTACCAAATTGTCACCAATAAATAAAATTGGTCTACACATCATGCAATGTCTGAAATGTTTCTTTTTCAAAAGGAAACTGAAAAATGAAATTTGCAGCCCTAAGAATGAATGCTCTAGCAACTAGTCTAAGGAAATAGGAATCCATGCTAGCTTTTATTGATGAGCACGAACAATGTTTAAAGTGTGTTGGGACAATATTTTCACAATAATAGGAACTAAAAGTAAGTTGGATAGGTCACCATTTTTAATCTTTTCTCCAATATGGTTAGTAGGAACCCCAACCTCATAAAAATAAAAAAAAATCTTACTCACAATATGGGATTGTGACGCATACTGATGATATTGGTAGAACCAGATCAATATATAAAGGTATACTGATGTAATGGTGAAACCGGGGGCGAGCTGGTGCGGTCGCCCCCAACCTCCGGTGACTAGGGGTAAATATACAGCCCCACCTCAACCCCGCCCCTCCTAGCCTAGCCCCCTCATCAAATTCCTTTCTAGTTTCGCCACTATACTGATGGAGCAACGATTCAACTATGATGATCGATAATTCTAGATTGATGGCGCTAAATATTGCCTCTTTCTTTACCAGTATATTATAGAAGACTTATGCAAAGACTCACTCCCTAAATCCGTGTCTAATTACAACAACATCAATTTATATAATCTTTATTAAAATTAACTTAATAGAATTTTTCATCATTATCAAATTATTGTTCAATATTAATAAAACTATTATCACTATATAACTTGGATAATGATGAACAGGGGCGGAGACAGGCGGGGTTAGAGGGGCTCCAGCCCTATCCGAGCTAAAATTTACGGGAAATTTTGGGGTAAATTTTTCTTAAATTTTTTTCCGACCCCATCTAATATAAAGAAAAACTGAATATTTTTTTTCCTTTGCATATCAGCCCCGCCACTAATACTTTCTGGCTCCGCCCCTGATGATGAATACACATGTTACTCAGATAATGGATAGTCTTTGTGTGGAGAGGATGGCCTTCGTATTTATGGACCATGGTGGTAAATTTTATAAATTGAGCGAAAAAAGTTGGAAAGTGGAAAGGGTTTATATGGTACAAAAGAGGGGCCTTCATTCCATCATCACAAGTTGAAGTTGATGAAGAAGAAAGTCACAATCACCTAATTGTTAGTCCTTATAAGAAGTTCTCTCGACAGAGAAAACTCAACACACTGCATCTGTTTGCAATTCGAATCGTCCTCCATAACACAAGTTGACAATTCCTAGAAACTTAAAAAGGAATTTTCTATCGGAAGAAATTCACACTGCAACTGCCACCATCCGAACACAAGACGTAAAAATGGTTTACATGATGCAGTGGCGGATCTAAACCGGGAAAAATTGGCGTCATCGCCCCAGTTTACTCCAGCAAATTAATGGAGTAATACTCTTCATGTCTTTATTCGTCTAGACTCATTACAATTTAAAAGGATTTCGTACATGCGTCCACCCAAAATACCATTGTAGCTGAGCCCCTCAAGTTTTGTCCCGATTCCGCCCGCCATTGACATGTGAATGAGAAAATGTATGCATCCAAAAAATGGCAATAAAGCACCACCTCTTCCTCCCATACTAGTGCGTCATGCACAGCGGAAGGAAGGAACTAAACCACCTTTCTGAGTATCGCTGAATTATGGCCGCAATAAGCATAGGATGCATTGTAGTATTAAAAGAGTGATGAGATAATTCTTCTTCTTTTTTGGAAATACATTCTTTTTCTTCGATTCTCCAAGATATTTGTTCTGAGGATTGCATAACAATATGCTCAATTCTTCTAAAATTGGTACTCCATGGTCCTCTAATAATGGCCCTCATTTTCTGACATTATTTCAAGGTATGTTTGACCATCGATAACTTAGTTACGTACAATAATAGATTATAAAATTTTACCTTTTAGAAATCACATGTTACGGAGAATCCAAAGACATCTCACATGATATCTGTTATCATACACAACAAAAGTTATCAATGGTCAAATATGCCTTAAAAATATGGCCAAATGGGGTCATAATTAGAGAACCGGAGGTAGAAGTATTAGTTCATTAATGGCCATCTTAGTCCAGGTCACAACTCCGTCATTATTATTCTTCTAGTTTTTCAAATTCAATTTGGCTGGCTCTTAATTGTCTGCAGCTAAGTAAATTAATTGTGCGATTTTATATGTTTTTGTTGCTGGTACGTTCCACATTTACCCGATTAAATAAGATATTTAGTTAGATATTTATGATTCTTTTGTAGTCAATGACTTTGCTTAATTTGTTTGATTATGAGTTTGAACTATTGGTCCACCATTCAAGTGGCAGGCTGCGGTATTTCTTTTCTTTTATTTTCCGCACAGGTGTTCTTCCTAGTAGACCACTATGTATAGGAGTCCTACAGGTCAACGGAATTCAAATTATTGGTATTTTTCAACCAGCAGTACTCCTTTTTCTAAAAAGAGCTACTCCTTCCGGATTTTTTTATATTGACACTCTTTTCTTTTTAAATAATTTTTTATATTGACACTTTCTTTTTTTAGTAAATACTAGATTGTTTTCATACACACAATTTACTTTTTACTCTCCCTATACAATCTCCTCCACTCATTTCACTTTTTTTAAAATGTGTCATTTCTTTGGTGCCAATATTAGGCAAGGAGTAAATAAATTAACCCTTTAAATTTACCAATTTTTTTAAATTTATGTGATAAAAAATATACTACTGTAGTGTTTTTATTCTGCATTGTAGAGTACTTAACAGTGTATCAATTAATAAAAATTTAACTTGTGTACTACTAAAATTTACTATTAAAGTTACTCCCTCTGGCTCAGCTGAACTTGCACTCTAATTTTTTAACACTATTCTCTATCAAAATTTAATAACATATATAAATAGATATATGAACAGCAATATTATCGTATATAATATTGTTCAATTCGTCGTAACAAATAATTTTTAAACATCAACTTTTTATTTATCGTTATTATAGGTAGATAAACATATTAATGGTCAAACATGTCTCTTGACAGTAATTGATTTTTCCCGTTAAATAAACATATAAATTATGACCCCAATATCTCATTACTACTTTCTTTTCCCCATGATCGTATGCTTTAAAGCGCAAAAAGAAGAAGTGAAAAGACAGATACCTTTATGTTCTTCAAGTAATTAAATGAAATATGACTTTATGAATTACTAGTAATATCAATTCATGTGGAAATCATATTGAAAAATATGGTTAGTGGATATGATGCAGGAAAGGTCGTTGGAGAAGCAACAAAACCTCTTTTTGACTTGGAACTTGGAAGGTTGATTTAAGCTTATGCTCCACCTAAGATAAAATAGTTGATCAAAGAGAGTTGACTTTTTCTTTTCTTTTCACATGTGAAATTTATTTTGTGCATTGATAATAGGCAGTCGTTAGACTTTACTAGCTAGAACCACACCACACTTTTAAGATCTTACGCTTTTGCTCTCTGTTATTTTATGCATGGCATTTGATCCCTATTAACGATAACTCGTCGCATCCGAATCTGCACACTTACTATTTGACAGTCAAACTTGTTAAACTTTGACCATATATTTGAATAAATATATGAACAATAATATTATCTTTTGAGATATTGTTAGATTCGTCGTAACATGTAGTTTCTAAATATCAATTTTTATGCGTCATTATTATCTGTAGCTACATATATTTACAGTTAAATATGTTTCTTGGAGATCGTAAAAAAGATTGTGTGCAGATTCTCCTGGGGCAGAGGGAGTACTCCATTTAAAAATTATGTGACCACCCAATACTTTAGTTAAGTACAATAATGGACTATAAAACGTTACCTTTTAAAAATTACATATTACGGAGAATACAAAAACATCTCACACAATATTTACTATTGTATGCAATTAATGTTATCGGTGATCAAACATATCTTTAAAATTTTGTGGTCAACCAGTATTACTGTTAGTGGATCGAAAGGAGTGGAAGGAGGTTAGTTTTTCCTGGAGTGTAGAGTAATGTGATGTCAAATTCAGTTCAAATTCAAGTTAATTTAGTTTAATGAAAAAGAATATATATATATATATATATATATATAAAGCATCATATTATGACCTTTTATAAAAAAAACACATGCATGATATAACCAATATAAGAGATTATTCATTCTCCTAATTGTTTGTTTAAAGTAATTGTTCGTTCATGCATTCACGAGTCATGACTAGCCTAACCTTATTTGGTAGGCAAACTCAGATCTCATCCTATCCCATCTCTGGGGAATAAACAATAGCTCCCTTTTACTAACTTCATTTTCAAAAACTGATCCTGATTTCAAGAATCCTATCTCCTCAGAATTAATCCATTTTCCATTGAGTAAGTGAATTAGGGCCCACTTCTAAACCAACCCTACATTATTGCAAGACCCTACAACCACAAACAAGTTCATTTTTTAAACATTCACATTCCCTCTTTTTCTTAAGTTTACGCACTTGCCAGTGCCACTTTTACATGATTAATTAAGATTGATACATTTTCTTTATGGCAAAAAATAAATTATTTTGCAATAACTATTTAAACATTTTACTCTCACCACTCAATTCTCTCCACATATTTCAACGTCTAAAAATAACACCTAAACTTAAGTGTCATACATAACAAAACTAATAGAGGATGAATCATATCCCAATTTGTAACCAAGTAATCTTATCTTTAACTCACAACCTTTTTCAATGTAACATTTGTTACATGGTTCAATTCAAACACTAAAGTCAATACATCTCATCATTTTGCATGTTCTGATTGGCAGGAACAAGATGATCATGTTGGAATCAGGAATCTTCTCAAAACTGCCAACAAGAACAGACCAAACAGAAGAACCAACAATGCAAGAATTTTGCCAGCTGCTGCTGTCTCTCTCATCAAATTCATCCCTATCAAACATGCAATTTCCAGAGGGATCTCCACCAAGAATCATCCCTTTTGTAGTCTCCTGCCTCCAGTCCAGCAAATGCAGCCCTGAAACCAGTTTGCAAAGCTTGAGCATACTGCAGAATCTGTCATCAATGTTGGAATATGCTAATAGCATTGCCACAAGCAATGGGGTGATCACCACTCTTTTGAGACTGTCTATATCAGGACTAGGGGAAGAGGAAATTTCAGAAAAGGCCCTCTCAATATTAGGCAATTTGGTTGTGACGTCACCAGGTACGCATGCGAATTTAGACGAGGCCATAGGGGCACGAACATTATTGGGTGTGTTTTGGTGGAGCTAAGGGTGACTAGCTTATGTCTTTCTGCTAAAAAATTAATTTATTCTTTTAAATGAGCAGTTTTATAATTTTTTACCAAAAATTAAATAATTATTTAGTTTATAAGTAAAACGCTTAGACAGTGTTTGACAAACGTATAAGCAAAAGTTAAGCACTTTTAATGTTTGATAGTGCTAAAAACAGTTATTTTAAAAGTATAAATTATTTTTGGGGAGAAAAACATATCGAATCTGATCTTCCCCCTCTTTCAAAATAAGTCAATTTTACTTATAAGTACCGTTCTACCAGACACATCCATTATCTAGTTGTAAGCATTTTATTTTACATACTCTTTCAATTCGCCCCTCACGTGCGAAGCTGAAAACACTCCAAAATCAATATTTGATTCAATTAAATGGAATTCAAACCCGATCTAATAATTCGGCTTCCAATTTAAAACTAACTGGTATTAAGTGGGGTAGCATTTCACTATGATTTTGTTCTGACTCTGCTTTTAATTAGGTAGAAAGGCGTTAGAAGCCGATCCAACCGTGCCGGAGAACCTGATAGAGATACTTGCATGGGAAGAAAGGCCCAAATGCCAAGAGCTATCAGCATACTTGCTGATGATCTTAGCCCATCAGAGCTCCGAGCAAAGGCAGAAAATGGCCAGAGGAGGAATCGTCCCCATTCTTCTGGAAGTGGCATTGTTAGGGAGCCATTTGGCACAGAAAAGAGCCCTAAAGCTGTTGCAATGGTTCAAGGATGAAAGGCAGCGAAGAATGGGGCCCCATTCGGGTCCTTTACAGGTGGGGAAATTGTTAGATGGCAGTGAATCTCTTGTGAATAAAAGGGATGTGGATGAAGGGAGGAAAATGATGAAGAGCATTGTTAAGCAGAGTTTGTACAAAAATATGGAGACAATTACGAGGAGAGCTGGTGGGGGAGGTGATTCTTCATCCAAGTTTAAGGCACTGGTTTTGAGTTCTAGTTCGAAGAGTTTGCCTTACTAGGCTAAAATTTGCATTTGTCATTAAATGGAAGAACTTTTAATGCCATATTTCAAAATTTCACCGTATATAAAAATATAATTCTTCGTTTAGTGGTCTCTTTTTTTATCTGCAAGGGTGTTCCAATATTAATTCCTTTCATCTCAAGAGTCTTCGTCTAGTCTCGCTGGATTTAGCCGAACTCGACATGGGCAACATAGTATTAAAGGTCCAAAGACCTTAAACTCAATAGAAGCCAGGTCATTGATATATCTCGTTAAAAGTAATTTGCTTTTTTACTCCCGCACACTTTCCTTTTTTATTTGGTCTTTTACTATTGACATTTTTTTATCGAAATTAAGATTATTTCCATCCATTCAGTTTACTTTTTACTATTCAAATACAACCTTCTTCACTCATTTTACATTTTGAAAAATAAATTGAGTCATTTGATATGGTGCCAATATTTAAAAACCATACGGAGTGGAAAAATTTACCATAGAAATCACATTTCTTATCAAATGTGATTCCTTCTATATTTTGACGATAGTGACATGTATTACTAATGGTTGCATGTCACTTTAACGTAAGCAATAAATATCACCCGTGCATACAATACCCTTCTACGACTTTACTGACTTAGGCATCAAAATTACAACGGGAACCATCTCTAGCTTTTCATTGGTCCCGACGAGTTCAAGACTGAAGAAGATTATTGATCGATCTTGTACTAGTTTAATAAAGCGGCATCGTTTGAGGGGCATAAAGCAAACACGGTCTTTTTTTTACCTTGGATCATTGATTATGGTGCTTCTTATCATATGACTGGTGACAAACAGTTTCTTCATGATATTATCCATGGTGAATCTGTTGATGTTATTTTCTTGATGGAACCATATATGTTGTTGTTTACCAAGGCACTTTGAGTCTTGGAAATATTATTTTGCCACATGTTTTGCTTATCCCTGAATTGTGTTGCAACTTATTATCTTGTGCATAATTACTTACTACCTTTAATTGTCTAGCCGTGTTTACCAAAAATATATACATATTACAAGGCGTTAACTCTAGGACAATGATTGGCGTGGGTGAACAGTTGGATAGGGTTTGTAGGCTGCAGACTTTTGAAGAATTTTCCTCTTCGGCACGCACATTGACAGTCTCTGCTCTAGGTCCTCTGTTTATGCTAGTCTTAGGCATCAGCGACTTTGTCATCCTTCCACTTCAGTTTTTGTCTTCTATTTGTTTTATTAAAGATAGTCATTTGGAATTTAATATCATTGCTTCTTACTCAATATGTCATCGAGCAAAAAACCCTAAAAATAGTTCTCCGTTAAGGTTAACTAAAACTACTCGACCTTTGAGTTGGTTCCTTGTGTTGTTTGGGGACCTTATAAATACCCCTCCACTAGTGGAGTTTTTATTTTTTATTTTTTAACCATAGTTGATGACTACTCTCGGGCCGTTTGGGTTCATTTACTTGAGTCAAAATCAGAGGTTGCTGCCAAATTCAAGGATTTTTGTGCTCTCATTTTTAGATAGTTTTGGCACCACATCTGCAAGGTTTGAGAGGATAATGACGCAAAAAATTTCCCACCACGCTTTTACTTTGCTGAAACTGGAATTTTATTTGAGACTTCTTCTGTTGATACGCCTCAACGGAATGATCGTGTTGAACGTAAGCATCAACATCTTCTAAATATTGCTTGTGATCTTCGCTTTCAAGCTCATCTACCTATTGATTCTTGGGGAGAATGTGGCTTGACTGCGGCTTACTAGATTAACTGTACTCCTACAACTTTGTTGGATGGGAAAACTCCTTACCAGTTACTACACGGATGAGAACCAATTTTTACTCTTCTCTGGGTTTTTGGATATCTATGCTTTTCTTCTCAAGTGCCTCATCGTCACGATAAATTTGCATCTCGGAGTCGTCGATGCATTTTTCTAGGTTACTCTGCAGGAAAAAACTCTCAGTATTTATGTGATAGTCGTAGCATTTTTTTATAGGCATGCAATCAAAATTACAATCGGGGTAACCCTCATATTTTCATAGATTCCGGGGAGTTATAAGTTTGAAGGAGGTTCTTAATTGATCTCATACCTGCAAGGTACAATTTTAATCTAGTGGTGCGCATCAAATATTGTTTTCTCACAACATTCACGAAGTAAATGCGGTGGAAAATCAAGAAGCCACCAAGGGGTTGAGATCGGTAGGCAAGTCGTTTTAGAGCAAACACCGTTGGCACACACCTGGAAATTTCCCCTTAAAATCAACATCCAGGTGGTCGTCCCATGCAGGGATCCAATACTAAGGGATCGATGCCACATGCAATTGGATTTCCCCTTATTTGAAAAACTAACAGCCTAATTAGAGGCGGGTTTTTGTAGCACCAGGCCCAATGAGGAACTTTCATTCACACATGTCAACCAAGTCATTGATGACTCTGGCGAGAATAATCAGCAAGCCCCACTACTCCAAGGTTCACAAATGTGCACTAGCAAGTCTCAACCTTTTTTCGATTTGACAGTAAATATAGAAAAGACTCCAAAACCTGGTCGCTGTGCAATTCAAAAATGTTCCTATCTATTAGCCATCGACATATTAACAATATAGGTTATTAGGACAATGTTTCTTGCAACACATGATGTTGTCGGACTTCACCAGCTATCGACAAGAAAGATGATATCGTTGATCTAGGCATCATTCAAGGTGTAGGTCACCTCGACAATTTCCACATAGACGGTATTGCTCAATGGTGTATATATAATAGCGAACATAACATGGTACCCAAAAGCACTTTACCCACAATCAGACAAGCAACAAGCAATACAAGATACGATTTGAAAGCACGACCACAAAGAGTAAAAAACTAGCCCCTTGATCGAACTTGGCACAAATATAGTGAATGCATGTCCAGAGATGCAATTTAAATAGTCTGGGGCACGATCCCACATCTCATAGATGCTATAAATAAGATTGAACACAACAATATCATGTATGTTCTCAAAATTGGAGATAAACACATTATAAAAGAGGTACCAAGTTAAGCATAAGAGCTTTCACTGGAATCAATCAGAGTACTTGTTGTGCGTCTCAAGGAAGTGAGGAACCGTTTGGAAAAACTATAAGGAGTTTTTTCGTGAACCCTTTCCAATGAAAGCACCATCATATAAGAGATTGAAGGAATGTTACTGTGCATTCCATAAGGATCGTAGTTACAATACAGAAAATTGTAACAATCTTAGAAAGAAAATTGAGGTCCATTTTTGTCAAGGACGGTTGACTTGGGTCAAAAAAAGGAGAAGAGTACGCACCTGATCTCAATTTCCAACCGACAAAGTTGAATAGCTATGGCACGAACAAAGGCCATAACATAACGTAAAACCGCATTTCAAGGAAACCAAAAACTAGCAACAACAATAGAACAAGAGGTGCATTTAATGGACGGAAGCATAGACAATGTATACTTGTATATCAATGGTTTAGCGATATTGGTGTCCAACAACACTTGGAAAGCAAGGGCGAGGTATATGCCCCTGGAAAAACCTATAGACAAAACTCTCCGCCTGGATGAGGTAATCACGCTCAGCAAATAAGACATGACCAAACATAACACTGCACAACAACCCACTCATATAACAATCCAGGATAGGAAAATCCATAGTACGTATAGTCTTCATCGATGATGAAAGCGTGGTGGATATTCTACTTGTCGATTACTTCGACAAGTTAGGTTTTAAGCGAACATACCTCAAGACGTCAACAAACTCATTAGTATGAATTACTGGGCAGTTCTAGATACCCCTGGGAAACATACAGTTACGATTAGAGAGGAGAATAAATCATGTGCAATCTTATGTGATTTCTTTGTCATGGATGTCCCTGCTCTATTAAATGCCATCATAGGCAGGGCATGGATGAACTTTTGGAAAGCAATATGGTCTTCATACTACCTGGTCATAAAATTCCCTATGCCAATGTGAGTCGCTACGGTGAGAGCAAACCAACAATCATCTTAATGGTGCCTAGCCATAGTGATGAGACCAGCCACCAAGAAAGAAAATTAGCAGATGTACATATGCTTTGTCGGGCTGACGATTGGACTCGTGTTCAAAATCACCACTCATCATTGGAGGGAAGAGAGGTGGACCTACTACGGAGGCAGATATAAATTGCAAAAATCCAGCGGCTTCCAGCGAGATCAGGGAAGAGAAGATGAGGAAGAAGGGAAAAATGAAATTAATTTTCAAAGTTATGTTATATATGGGCCAAAGTTATTATAGGAAGCCATTCATTTTTGAGCATTTTTTTAAAAAAATCTCATCCCGATTAGAATATATAATAATTGCATAATGATCTCTGTCTAAATTTTAGCCTGCCTAAAATAAGACTTTGTGTACTCTCTTCGTTCAGCTTTTATTAGCACACTTACCTTTTAAAGAAGTTTATTCTATTTTGACACATTCCAGCTATGGTATACTTTAAGGTTATATTAACCATTCATTTCACTTTTTCAACTTTCTAATCAATTTGCACCACATAATTAGCATCCTAAAGCTTTGTACCAAAAAAAGAAGTGCCACAATTAAATGAACAAAGAGATTACATATAATTTCCAGGTTCTTTTTCTACCTCCCATGTTTTTATACAACTTTTAATATTTTCCTTCACCTTTCTCTCTTCATTTTTCCCTCGATTTATTTCTCCTGGTTTTGCTTCTGATGCTTCGCTTAATTGCAGTCGATTATCGTTGATTTTGTTCATTTTTAAATCTCACGTGTAAGTCATTGCAATTTTTTCTTTTTAGTTAGTTTTGTCCTTATTTAATACTTTATTCGTTTTAGATGGTGAATTCTTCAGTTTCCGAAGGTTTTTCTTACATTTCTTCAACAAAATTGAGTTTGGTGTCATTGAAATCCATATCGTCTTTGATGTGATCAAAGTTGAAGCATTGATTTCCTCGCAAAATAGTTGCTTTGTTCTACATGTTTTCTCCCTATCACTATAGATTTGAATTATGTCATTGTGAGTTGGTATGAATTTTGGTTGTATTTAGTTGAAACCGGTGCTAGCCCAAACAAACCGGTACTAATTTTAAATGGGGCACCGGTTTCCAGGAACCGGTGCCATAACACCAGTGCTACAAGTCCTTTCTCTGGTAGTGAGTTACTGTTGTTGAAGATGAAAACGAGTTTTGTTTGAGTTTTTTTGGGTTTTCTACAGTTTAAACTTTTGTGTATGATATTTTGTATATTTTAGTTAATGTTTATGTGTGTGTGTGTATATAGATCAGTGCTATTGGTGTTTATGCTAATTGATGCTTACAAGTAGTTTGATGAAATTTATTATTCTTTCAAATTGTAATTGTTGAGAAGAGGTTTAGTGGTTTCATAGTAGTTTGATTTTTGATAAGTTATTTTATAGCTATCAATAACATAATGTACATTTCACTTGATGTTTTTTAGTCCATTACATGTTTTGTTGGTGTTTGTGCATTTTTCTGGCTGACTAAATTATTTTTTGGTCCCCAACATATATTGAAATACCATCTTTTGGTCCCCAGTGCCAATACTGCTTATATTCAGCAACCAACAAATACAAAACGATTTGTTTGGTCCCCAAAATCATATTCCGGTTGGTTTTCAAGTAATGTTAAGTCAGAATTATGTAAAAGGACTTTTTCCCCTAAGAAAAAAAAATAGGGTGGCGTCAGCTCCAGTGGAATTCCATAGTGAAATTCCACCCATGGACAAAGATTATTAGCCAGGGCCAGCTGGTGTCGGTTCGCAGCGATGGTGGGATGGGCGGAGTGGTCTCTGCACTTCGAAATGTCATCGCCTCGTTCTCTTGGGCGAGGTGACAGAGTTGTGGGTGGTGTCGGGTTTCAAGATCCAGGAGCGATAATGTCGGGTTTCAAGATCTAGACATCTCTGGGTTTGGGCCGTAGGTGAAAAACAAAAAATAAACCAGAGACGACATTGTAGATCCGAGATATCTTCACCTCATCTTTGAACGCCGGGAACCAGAGATGCAGTCGTAGGATTTTGTGCGAGTGATTCACGGGCTACACTTTGGGATGATGCGTGCGGTTCATGCGCGACTCTTTCTGATTCACCTCTGCGGCGACACCTCCTTCGCCGGCTACGATGGGCTGAAAATCCAGCACACGAACCAGAGCTTCTCCTTCCTCGGTGAAGGTGACCTGAACCACAACGTTCCGGCAGGCTTTCTGCTCGTCTTAAACCACGACAGGAAGAAAATCTTCGACGCGTTTGAGAACGCCGGTGCTTCGATGAAGAGCTAGGGTTTACGAGGTTCACAACGTCGCCTTCAGCCACTCGATTTGGAGCTCAGATTTTGCCGCTCAATTTGGAGCTCGACGAAGAGATGTCGGTGCAGGAGGTGTCGGCGCAAGAGGTAGCTGACTGGGAAAATAAGGCTAAAATAGTAAAATAAGGCTAAAACAGTAAAATTATGAAAATACCCCCAGCTATGTCAAAAATAATTCTGCTTTACCTGAAAACCACCTTTGGGGACTAAACAAATTATTTTGTATTTGTTGGTTACTGAATATGTGCAGTATTGGCACTGGGGGACCAAAAAATGGTATTTTAATATATATTGGGGACCAAAAAACAATTTAGTCATTCTGGTTTATCTGTACATATCATTTTTTTTGTGTTTATGCATATTCAAGCATCCATATCATATTGTCTCATCATTTGTTGAGTTTTATCGTTCTTTCCAATTTTTACCGTAGAGTATAGTTGCTACTAATTGTATTGTGTTACTCCCTTTAGTTTTTGGTGGATTTGATATTTTTAATATTTATGTTGATGCTTAGGTTTTCTTTGTTAATTTTTCAATTTCTTTTTTTCATATTTTTATATTGTGATTCTAGGATTTTTTGTTTGTTTTTGTCTATTTAGTTTTAACTCAGTAGTTGTTATTAGGGATGACATTAGGGGCAGAGTGGTGTAGATTATAGATCCTCTACATTTATATCTAGCAAAAAAAATTCATATTCATCTCTCGCCACACATGCATAGAAGGTATAATATTAAAATTCATCTCCACCCCATCGGTTATTATATAAAATACACCCCACCCAATCAACCACTTGTGCCTTCATGCCCACTTCAAACCCACCCACATAGATCTTCATACACACCTAAAATCCACTTCATTATACTACCATTAATATTGAAAATTGAATAAGTATTTATATGAATTTTTTAAGAATATATATATATATATATTTAGAAAATAGTACTTATATGAAAATTTATTAGTAAGATATGGTCAATGGTGGATAAATAATATTTTATTTATATACTTCCTCCATCCCACCATTATTGACATGTTTGTTTTTGGACCAAAGTTTAAGAAGAGCTAATGTGGCAAAGAATAATGGTAGAAAATAGGGATATTTTGAGAAAACAGTAGATCCAGTCTTAAAATTTTTAAAGTTAAAGAAAATATTGTGAGAATTTAACAATAGGTTCTTTGCCATTTTAGGTAATTTTCAAAGTATGCCAATAATTGTGGGGCAAACAAAAATAGAACATACCAATAATAGGGGGACACGGTGAGTATTGAATTAGCGTGTATGTAGCGGGTTTAGTGGGGTAGAAGCATTTGGGGCGGACGTGATCAATATCCACACGGACCACACCCAACCCACCATCCATAGTGGGTACCATTTTCATCCCCATCACCGTCTCATATCCATTAAAACTACCTTCATCCCCGCCCATTGGGGGTAGGTGTAGGGCAAACCTCCACTGAAATTGCCTCAATGCGATATTTTATTGTTATTTACCTACGTTTTTAGCCCTTGGAAAAGGTGATCTTGAAATTCAAAAAAGACATTGGTGAACGCATATGAAATTATTTATGAAATAGTGAAGAATTTATTGACAAGAAGAAGAACATGTCTTCTGAACTACCTTCGATTGATATCTAAGGTTATGTCAAGCTCATGTTGTTGTGGGCGATGAAAGTTTGATCTAATTTAAAAGACTGTGAAGGTCAAGCAAAAAATGATTGAATTGTTTGGTATTAGTGGTTTTAGAAGGATTGAATATTTTTTATCATAATGGTTCAACATTAAAAGGTGATTTTTGTTTGTATTGGGTCGAAATTGTAATGAATTATATTGATGCTTAATTATTATATCTGTCGGGTTTGATGCAATATTAATGGTGTGAATACTTCCATCACAGTTGTGTATGCGTGTTTGTTATTGTCGGTAGATGGAGATTCGGATGCCTCATACTTAATGTGACGTTTGCGTTCTGTTGGTCCCATATGAGCTCTCCTTTTTGCTTCATACAATAAAATCATATCTCATGCTTTACTGAACTTTCTTTCTCCAAGTTTTTTAACTGGTGGAAAATCTAACCTCAGTTATATTGCATTGGCAACCAGTAAGTGTTCTGATGAAAATATTCAAAAGATAAATGACGATCCTTTCCAAAAAAAACTAAAAATTAATGGATTAAATTTGAGACCTTTAAGGTCATTGATCGACGTTGATTGCGAGTTCAACTCAATTAAGGGCATTTTGGCACTTTCGAATCGCAGATGTATTATCCCATATAGAAGGACTTAGAATTGCATCATCATTTTTTATACCAAGTTAAACATAAGGACTTTTTGGTCAATTTACTAGTAGCTGATTTTAACGGCCAACTTGAAATTATTTCGTCATCTTAAAAAACTCAAGTTCATATGGAAAATTATATCGTATCCTAGGGGTACGATGCTCATTGTATCCCCTGAGTATGCTATTTCCATTCAAATAATTAGTGATAAACATTCCTAAATTAACTCCTTAAAATGTGGACAATAGATAACTATCTTATTAATATTAATGTTGCTAGGGGATATATTAAATATTGTGTCCCTGAGACATGATATACGGATTGAGTTCATATTATCAAATAGTAAGGAATTCGAGATAGCACAAGCATAATTTTACTACTCCCTCCATCACAACATAAACTACAGAGAGACCCAAAATTCCAAACCCCACAAATGACTTCTTTGCCCTTCTACCCCAAACAACAACCTCCACCCACCTACCACCAGCCATGCAGATCCCAACACCAACAACTCAATTGATGCTTTAATTTATAACATCGAGCAAAAATTCACAAATTAATTAATCCTAAATAACCCATTTTACCCATTAAAAGTCATCACTAAATTTTGCAACCCCCGTAGTCGACCTCTTAGTCCTCATCGTCCTTCTTGTCGTCCTTCTTGTCGTCCTTATAGTTCAAGTGGTCATCTCGTATTCCTTGTCATTGTCGTCTCCGTATTCCTCGTCATCATCACTCCTATCATCGCACCTCTTCTTCGCCGCGTCTTCCCATCAATTTAACATATCGGTTAACAACGGCGGTGATGTATGTGGAATTAAGTGGATGGCTGTGGTTATGGATGGCATATGAGAAAGATAAGGATGGCGCTCTGGCTATGGTGGAACAGGTGGCTGTGGAAAGCAGTGATTTTGGAGCTTTGGGATTTTGTTGGATTGCGTGATAGAGTGGATAAATTAGATTTAGGGTTTCTGTTTATTTGGGCCATTAGAGTCCAAAATGAGAGAGGATTTGTAAATTTTAATTTAAAATATTGATAATATTGTCTTTCTACTATCATCATTTAATACTTTCTTTGGTCTTTTAACAGTGACCCATTTTAATTTTTTTTTTCAAGGTATGTTTGATAATTGACAACTTTAATTCCATAAAATAACAAACTATATACTTTTCTTTCCAGAAACTACACGTTACAGAGAATTCAAAAAACATCTCATACGATGTCCGTTATTTGTATGAAATTAAAGTTATTGAGAGTTAAGCATGCCTTGAAATTTTTTTACAACCAAACAAAATCATTGTTTAAAAAATGGAGGTAGTATTTTCAAATTCGGAAAGTATGCAGGTGAGATAAATAAAAAAAAGAAAGCGTGGAGTTTAAACTTGAGCAAAGGAATTATAGAAATTTCCTAAAATTGGTGACAAAGCCCACAAGGTCCAAGCCCAACAGTGCCCTTAGCGTGACTATAAATACTCCTGAAACTGCATCTGTTCACAATAGGTCTCTCACATATTTGCTCCCCTCCATCTCTTTGAGGGTTTACACCTAGGGTTTTAAGCTTTTAACACACCACCATGAATCCCTTGGATCTCTCTAAGAAACGCAAAGCAGACGAGAACGGCGGCGCATACCCCACGCCTCCGTCTCTTTCCGTCACTGGCGACCCCAATTCCACCCTCCCGCCGCAGTTCCCCGGCCACCTCAGTCCGGAAGACATCGCCAAGATCCTCGACCCGTTCACTAAAGAGCAACTACTGCCAATCCTCCGCGCAGCCATCCTCCGCCACCCCGACGTCCTTGAAGCCGTGCGCTCTGTCGCTGACTCTGACCCGTCGCAGCGGAAGCTCTTCGTCCGCGGCCTCGGCTGGGAGACGAACACGGAGAAGCTCCGGTCGGTGTTCTCCGCGTACGGTGAGCTCGAGGAAGCCATTGTCATCAACGACAAGACCACGGGGAAGTCCAAGGGGTACGGGTTCGTGACGTTCAAGCACATTGACGGCGCGATCTTGGCCTTGAAGGAGCCGAACAAGAAGATCGATGGGAGGATTACCGTTACGCAGCTTGCTGCAGCGGGAAATTCGGGGAACTCACAGTCTACCGAAGTCGCCACCAGGAAGATTTATGTGGGGAACATTCCGTTTGAGATTACTTCCGAGAGGCTGCTGAGTCACTTCTCTATGTACGGTGATATCGAGGAGGGGCCGCTAGGGTTTGATAAGCAGGCAGGGAAGGCGAAAGGGTTTGCTTTTTTTGTTTATAAGACAGAAGAAGGTGCTAGGAACTCGCTTGTTGATCCCATGAAGACGATTGATGGACACCAGGTTGTTTGTAAGTTGGCTACTGATAATAAGAAGATGAAGCAGCAGCCCCAGAATGCAGGTCCAGCTGGAATGCCAAATGTGGGTCCGGGAGGTATGCAGGGTGATGGTGGTTATGGAGGAGGGGGATATGGTGGAGGTGGTTATGGATATTCAGGGCAGGGAGTGCCACAGCATCAGCCTCCCCAGGCTCAGCAGGGGATGATTCAGCCTCCACAATTGAGTTCTGGTGTTGGTGGACATGGTGGTTATGGGCAGGGAAGCTATGGCCAACACTACGGTGGGGGTGGTGTTGGAGAATATGGTACTGGCGGTCCGAATATGTATAGGATGCCCCCGAGTTCCTTGGGCGCGCAGGCTCCTGGAGGGTTCCCTGATGGTGGAAACTATGGGCTGTCATCAGCTTATCCTTCACAGCCAAATCAGCCAGGAACAGGGCCCAGGGTTCCGACTGGTGGGATGTATCAGGGCATGCCACCGTATTACGGAGGTAACTGATTTTGAGTTCTTGGTGTATTGCTACATGTTCTATGTGTTTTTAATGTGATGTTTTGGAGCTTTGTTTTGTGGTTTTCTCTGGTGTGTCAACTCTATGGTTAGGTTGCCTGCTATGTATGAAAGTTGTAGGCTTATACTTGATTTTGAACTTGGTTTTAAAATGCGCTCCGATGCGCTCGCATAATGCGCGATGCGCTCCGATGCGCTGCCTCCCCGCATCAGTTGCTTTGCTGCACTAGTTTTCCATGATGCGGCCGCATCAGATGCGCTCTGCATCCGATGCGCTCCGATGCGGTCGCATCATGGCTTTGATGCGCTGGGCTACTAAAAAACTCATTTAAATAAAAAAACTCATTTAATTAAAAACTCAATTCAAGTTAAAAGCCTAAAAATATAGAAAAGGAAACCCTATCCTTCTTATTTTGCCCTCATCGGCTCGTCCGCTGCTTCTCTACCCTTCGGTTGGCCATCTAAGACTCTCACCACTCATCCTCGTCAACGGCTCTTTTCGGTCGGCCGTCTAAGACTTTCCTTGATGATTTTTAAACTTGTTTTTTTAAAACTTTTAAGTCTGAAGTCTAAGATTATAGTTCTTAGGAACTAATATGTTATGTTTGTGTCGTTTTTGTTTTGTAATGTGTTTTTGTCGAGACTTTGGAGTTTTGAAACTTGATATTATTCTTGTATTGTTGTTGATACTTGGTAGTTAATTCGATATTTGCTATTTGGTTGAAGTTATTATGAATCTAACTTTACATTTGAATATTTAAACTTGCCATGCATATGCATATATACATATTTATTGAATATAAAATAGGTAGCGCATCAGAACCGTGATGCACTTGCATCGCATGGCACATCGCGCATTATTATAATTTTGGGCCTTAGCGCATTTTAGCGCATCCCGCATTTTAAAACCAAGGTTGGAGGTTTGTCTCAAACAACAATTGTGACAATAGTGGTAGAATATTTTTGGGGT
>JAULKK010000006.1:12159771-12180646 GCA_032355705.1 Rubia peregrina
CCGACCCATATTTTACCCATCATAAAATGGGTCAAAATGGGTCATACCCATATTTTTTAATTACCCATTTTACTCAATCCGTATTTGACCCGTCCGCCCATTTTACACCTATAGGAGCAAGTCGCCTTTTCCAATGATTTCTTCAACACCCATAGGAGCAAGTCGCCTTTTCCAATGATTTCTTCAACATTGGTGTTCCCTTGTACCCTCCTTCTTTTGTTTTCTACCTGTCTTTAATCCTTTTTTGTGTTAATTCCGAGAAATTAGCTATTGTTTAACTTCCCAGCACTAATAAATACGGGAATTAAACAAGGAAGTAATTGGTTGAGAGGAAAAAAAATTCAAAATAAAAAAAATTAGTGAGATGTTTAGAAAATGAAAGTGAAAATGAAAATCAGTTAAACACCCTAAAGACATCGGTGGAACTAGGGGGGCTAGCCGGTGTGGCCGTCCCCCAAAACCTCGGTGACTAGGGGCAATATACCCGTCCGCCCCAGCCCCGCCCCTCCTAGCTGAGCCCCGCCCCAGCCCAGCCCAGCCCCGCCCTCTCCAATCCCGCCCCTCCTCAAAAGTCCTTCTAGTTCCGCCACTGTCTAAAAATATAGTATTTCCTAAAATGTATTTCATAACAAACTATTGCAGGATTATGATGTAACCATCTATCTGTACCGGACAATGTTCTTGGTGGATTTACAACATGGAAGCAATGGGCGTGTACTAAACCTCAACTCCATTCAACAAGGTGGAAACTGGAAAGGAATGGACGTTCTCGTCTTCAACAGTTGGCACTGGTGGATTCACACAGGATCCTCTCAACCGTATGAACCCAACCCTCTATTTTCCGACATGCAGATGAAACTCTCGACAATATCTAGAGCAGTTGCTAATTATATCTTCATTGTTGTTTCTTGCAGGTGGGATTATATCCAAGATGGTTCGACCACAGTGAAAGATATGGACCGTCTGGTTGCATATTCGAAAGGTATGACCACCTGGTCAAAATGGGTTGACCAAAATGTGGACACTTCAAAGACCAAAGTGTATTTCCTGGGCATCTCTCCTACACATTACCGGTAAGTATTCGTTTGAAAAACGCTTATACTTGCTTACAAATGTAAAATTTAAGGTTTCTGAAATGGCAAGATAATGAGTTCAAACCGCTCAGATCTTCCATAAAACTTGTAAAGTGTGTTTGGTGGAGTTGTGTTTAAAACAGACTTATTTTAGAAGTTGAGGGAGACCGAGCTCTGTTTTTGCTCTGAATATGCCTCTTGCTTCTAAAATAAACATTTTTTCACCTGTTTACCAAACACTAAAAGTTGCTTACAGTGTTTATACGTCCGTTTAAGATTCACTTAAGCTTACCCAAGAATCAATGAGTTCAAACCGATCAAATATTCCCAACACTTTTAAATGTTGTGGGACCAGATTCTACTTTTACTCTAAATATAACTTCTTCTTTTAAAATAAACACTTGTTTAGCAGTTTACTAAACACCGAAAACTGCTTAGGTTAGAAGAAAAACATTTATAAACCGTCTCAAAAACACTATAATAGTTTATTTTAACATTTCACAGGGGCCAGGATTGGAGATCAAGTGGCAGAGATTGCTCCGGTGAGCAGCAGCCGGTAGCAGGGTCTGCATATCCAGCAGGATCACTCCCAGCTCTAGATGCCATTAAGAAGGTGCTGAGCAGCATGCAGAAGCCAGTTACACTACTCGACATCACCACACTTTCGCAACTCAGGAAAGACGCTCATCCGGGACGTTACAGTGGGGAACATTCCGGGACAGACTGCAGCCACTGGTGCCTCGCCGGCCTCCCAGATGTATGGAACCAGATTATGTACGCTTCGTACATTGGTGCATAAGGGGAGCTTCCCGGGCTTCTGATTGTCGCAATAAAGGAACATATATACAGATTCTATTGACTCGCGATACGATACCAGAAACAGCACCTATGCGGAGAATTCAGGCTGGATAGAATAATGTTAAGCACACATGGTATGGGTTATGTCACATTCAAAGAGGAGTTACTGCTCACTCCTGAATTCTTCTTACATAGTTTGTCTTCTGGATATGTTTTACTACTACGTGTTTATTTTCAGTTTCCAACCCCTAAATGTACATTGATAATTCTGAGTGAATATTGTCTCTCAATGTGCTAATTCATTGTATTTATATTTATTTAAATTCTGTTTAATATATTTTTATTTGTTTAAATTTAGGTTATACCTATCAAAGATTACAATAAGTGGAATATTGACATCCAATTCAATTAGCATCAAACATAAGTAATCTATTGCAAAGGTATCTAAATCACATGTCAACCAGACTGAGCGTCTGTACTGTTACAGATTTAGAGATCCAATAAAAACTGTAAAATCGTCATTGAGATATTAACTCGCTTATCGCGAAAATAATGACCACTTGGCAGATGAGCTATCACACATTAATCACTTTGCTAAATAGGGATTTTCAAGAACTGCAACACCACTTGATCCAAAGCATGATCTATGTTGTTCAATTTGTAAATACCTTGAAAAACACAGATCTAAAAGAATCCAACTTAATGGAAACCTAATACAAAAACATGAACAAAATTGCAAAAACACGATTTGTACAACTAGATCGAGAACAAAACATCGATGCAAACAACTAAATCAAGTGATTATCACGAACACAACATTCTAATTTATCAGGTCGAAGAACTATACTGATGTATGGAGACTGGGGGTGTTCAACTTGCTCGACCCTACCCATTTTGACACGGTCCATTTGGGTCGGGTCGGGTTGAGTCAATGTCTCATTTGGGTCAAGTGGATCAATTCAATTTGGATCAGGTAGAGTATGGGTCCGGTCAAATTTTGACCAAATTCGATTCGTTTTGACCATTTATATTTTTACCCCATTTTCTTTGGAAAATACATTCTTTTTAAAAAATCATAAAAATAATAGTTTAATTCAACATATCCACCATTAATTTACTTCATAAACAAGTTTAACATTCTTAAAAAATATATACATTTATAAAAATAAAAATAATTTTATAAAAATACTATGAATTATAAATAGTATATTTATCTAAATATGAAATATATATTCAAAATTATATAAGTAAATTTTAGTAATTTTTTTGTTGAAATATTAAAAGTATTAAACTATGTAGAATGAAAATAATTATATTTCTCTTTATTAAGTGAATAATTTATAATTAAATAAGATATAATATTTTAATTTTAATTATATTTTAATTTAATTATTATTTAAAAATTAATATATTTAAAAATTATTCATTTTATTTGAATAAATTATTTTAAATTTTTTACTATGATTTGGGTCATTTGGGTTGATTTGTGATCCAACCCAATCCAAAACTATGAGAATATTGATTCGATCCAACCTGACCCATTTGACCTAAAATTTTGGATCGATTTGGGCCGAGACAGTCAACCCATCCGATTTGTGGGTCAACATGACCAGCCCCAATGGATTTGCTTATTTATTCAATAATATAAACACTCAAATAATATCTACTGAAAAATTAATGTTTTCTCTATCTCCCTATAATGGAAAGATAGGGGGAAAACGAGAAAATTGTTTTTTTTAGAGAAGAGGGGAAGGGTGGACAGCCAAAATCATTGATCTTTAATATATAATATAATCTAACTGTTATGATTAGGTGTAATCAACGATTATGATTTTGAGTTAAAACTTGAGTTAATATGAGAGTGTTAGTTGATCTCTTTCTCTATATAGAACGACTTTGATGAAATTATAAAAGAAAATCACAATCACTGTTTTAAGAGAAAGTTTCCTATTGGACCAATTAATGGTTAGACCAATCATGGAAAACCTTGTTTCAATAACTTTTAGGGTCGAAATAGAATTATTTACATATTATTTTTTTGAAAAGTTATAGGAATTTTGTTGAAATAAATAAAAACAAATATCAAATCACCCCATTAGTTACATCAATTATAAAAGAGAAAGTGATTTTATAACCCTACCAAATTCACATAATTACCAATATAACCGTTTGATAATTGAAAATGCAAATATAACCCTAAATAGTAAGTGTAAGTTCAAGTGTGCAACATACCTATTTCGCCAGATTTACCAATATAATCTTTTATTTGGTAAAAAGAGGCTTCTGAAAGTGTTCGTACTACGTCATGTGGCTTTATCTCCTGTTATTTAGACTATCTTAAGTTTGGGCTAGTTTTTCCCTTACCTCCACATGTCCTAGACTTACTCTCCCATTATCGGCTCGCAATATCTCAGCTTCATCCTAAAGTTGTTTCAATATTTGTTGTTTTCTACCATGTGTGCGAAGCGGTTCAAGTTCCTTTTTCCATCAACCTATTTTCTAGCATTTACCAGTTTTCCAAGGTGAAGAACTCGTTTGATGAATTAGCCCTTTACCTAGCCATTCCATCAGTTGAGTTCATTAGTGGATTCCCTAATAACTATGGGGTATGACGTAAAGAGTTTTTGTTTCTAAAACCTAGTGATGAGAACCAACAATCTTTTCAAGTTTTTAACTTCAATGTTCCTAAATTATAACTTTCTAAGGCTGAGGCTCGCCTTAATGATGAATCCGAGATTGTTTTGAAACTTAGTGAACATTCGATTTTTCTTCGCAATGCTAGTACTGTGAGCAAAGGTGTTTGTTTGTCACTATTTGCTTGTCTCTTTTTGTCCTATTTATTTATCTCCTATTGTTCGCATTGTTTTGTTGTCTCCTTGTGCTCGTTTGACTTTCTTGGTCAAATTACAGATATGGATTCATCCAAGCATCCCATTGAGAAATATTTTTTTTCTAATGATGAAGATGAACAACCTAAAGATATGGTTGTTCAAAATGTTGGAAACACTTTAACTATTGTCTGTTCAGATAAGACTACCGAAGCTGGCTCCCAACTGCAAACTTCTATGGCTACCACTAAAGAAGGTAGGGAGATCGTTTCACACGATACTCATGATTCTTCTCGTAGAAGAAAGGAAAAGGAAGCAACGAGTGGATCCTCTCAGACTTATGAGCGCCCTCAAAAGAAAGGGCGCATTAGCCATTATCACTCTAAGTCCCCACTACGAAGCCATGACTTGATGGTGGAAGGAAAAATTGCTGCTACCCTATCCAAACTGTCTTTTCATGAGACACTGGCCTTGGTATGTTTTATATTTATATTTATTATTATTATTATTATTATTTTATTTAAGGATTTATGTGTGCTTTAATTTTGTACTTCTTTATTGTGATATCTAACCTCCACACTTGCTTGCATATTTTTTTTATAGTTAGGGTGGTGAGAGTTTGTAGCTCGTCAGCAAGCGAGTTACCGAGTTTGCTAAAGGAGACGGTTCGCTACGGGAGAATGGCAGGCGGCTGAGGCAAAGTGCACTTCTTTGAATGTCTCTGTTGAAGCCGCTGGAAAACTTGTGAAATCAGCTGAGACTCATGCTCCGGCTGCTGAGAAATAAGCTAATAGGTTGCGGTCTGAGCTGGAGGAGATGCGGGCCAACGGTCCTGCTTCACCTTTGCACCCTCATGTCCTCGTTGACGGGTTGTTGAAGACGAAGTCCTTTTATACTTTATTTCATTAAATCTCCACTTCTGTTCTCAAGGTTTTGTATGTTGAGGCTATGACTGAGCTGCGGCGTTTGAATCCCACCGTGAAGGTTCGAAATTTGCCTAAACTGGCTAAGGCGGAGATGGTGCTCGACTAGTAGAAAGCTAATCTAAAAAGGGTTCCTCTATAGCATTTCTGATAGTGACCACCCTTATGTGCTGCTATCTCACCTTGCCAGTATGTCCTCGATGGCTGAATTGAAGAAGTGCAAGGTTGATTACTTTGAGGATCTCCCTTTCGGTCCCCAACCTTCTGATCCTATTGTTGATTCCGGTGTGAACGCAAGTGTTGAAGTCCGCACAAATACCGAAGCTAATGTCAGCATTGAGGCCCCTGTTCAAGATGCAAACAAGGGGATTCTGCCTCCCTTGTCCAGACTTCACCTGTTTCTCCTTCTAATGTTAGTGGATCTTAGAACTATCAATTTTTGTTTGTAATTGATGTGAATATTTTGATGTATATTTGTACTATTTGTATCAGTATGAGTATTAAATTTTGGATCGCACTTATAATTTTGTAATTTCTCATCAAAACTATTCATATGCATGGTTTTGGTATTTTGGTTGACCATAAGTTTTTGAAACATCTTAACTATTTAGGGTCTAATGATCATTTTTCTTATCGTCGTAGGTATATGTCTTCCCCTTCATTCTATCTTATTGAGCTGGGCAAAGTTAGTCAATCTTTGTCCAAGGAATATTTAGAGCTTATTTCTAATATCCGTTTATCCAATCTAGAGTCCATTCGATTTTGCCTTGGATGACGACTTCCTTCTTCCTCACCGTCTCCAACTCCTCTTGCATCCTGCCCTTGTAGCAAGTTTGTACCTGAGGTCTACAATATTGAATCTCCGGATAAGGATATAGTTCAGTAGTTGGTTGCTCTTTAATCTGTTGGTGTGTATATGCGTTCGCTACATTTTCCTCCCCGTGTTTATGAGTGCGCAGTGTGTTTGGGTATTCGCCTGAAGTATATGTTACTTGGCATCCAATACTTGGAGTTGGATAGATGAAGACTTTAAATGATACTCAAGACTTTATCTGCGAACCGAAAGAGTTTTGTGCTGAACAGAACAACCTTATTCAATGCCAACAGTTGAGCATGGTCAGAATGCTTCGTCAGTAGGAGGATGCTTAAAAAATTCTTCTAGAAAGGCTAGCGAGGCTCAACAAAAGACTCTAATCATTGATAAATAGTGTTCTCGCATCAACGATCTACTAGAGCTGTTGAAGAAAATGCAGAATGAGTTTGATCATCTCTCCTCTTCTGGAGTCGGGTGGCGAAGTAAATTTGATGAACAATTTCCTATAAAACTCAGCTCCACAATGAGAATCAAGAGCTTCGTGCTGAGTGTAATAGTCTCGACTTATATGTGCATCACCTTGATCAAGCTTGTGTGAATACAAGGACAGACTTGAAGCACTTTCTTCATCATCTCGTCGATCTACTGGTCGCGGGGACCTAATAATGAGCATCGGTAGGAGGGCAGATGATTAATTTATCTGAAGCTGTAAGGTCTCACATTCTCCAATTAGAAGACGAAGTAAAAAAAATTGACAGCTACGAATAAGAATTATCAAGATACTGTTGACGTTATGAATATGCAGCTTAATTGTGAGGAATTTGGCTCTTAAATCAGAATATGCCAAGCATATTGATCATATGGAACGAAGATGTTTTACACAATATCCAGCCTACTTATACATGACATGGAGCTATGACAAAATGTTAGAAGATGAGCAAGAGACTGAACGATCTCGTCGCGAAGCTAAGTAGTCTCATCGCGAAGTTGATCCACCTCATCGCCATGGTGGTTATTCATCCTCTGGATTATCACTCGCATCTAGGCATCAATAGTTTGTATTTCGGAACGTTCAGAGTCTTAATTCATGTTTGTTCACATTTTGGAATTCACTATTTTTATTTTTCCAAACACAAAGTGTTATTCTTTTTTCATTTCCTACTGTTCATTTGCGGATGCATTTATCACTTTCGTGCTCTATTTTCAAAGTTGTCTAATTTCACTGCTAATATTGCTGGCATGTTTGCATGTTTTTCCAGATCTATAGCTTGAAAAATTAGGGATGTTTACTTAGAGAACATGCAAGATCTATTGCTTGCTTGCTTCATTTTTTTGTAGGTATATCTTCCTGTTTACAAGATCTATAGCTTGCTTAGTTAAATTTGTGAAGTTCAAAGATATATTGCTTGGAGATTCATAATTATGTATCGTGCAAATTGCAGGGTCTATTGCTTGCTTGGTTCGCTATTTTGTAGACATATATGCCTTTGTGCAAGATCCATAGCTTGCAATAGTAAGATTGCGACTTTGTAAGATCTATAGCTTACAGAGTCAATTTTTTTAAGTTGTTGATTTTCCTTTTGCAAAACTTAAGTGTTTGCGATGTGCTTTAGTTGGCTATTTTTTCAAAGGAGGTGAAAAGTATGTTGTTCCCCAAAGATGAACTACATATACTGCTCGATAATATCATTTTGGAAAGAAAATAAGGATGCGAACAATACCAATGCTCATCTCACAACTTCTATACATTTGGGTTTTTCTTACCCTTCTCCTTAGATGTTAAACATAAAACCCTTAAGGTTGATCACATGCCATGTATTGGGGATGCTACTTCCATCCAATCTCTCTAGCTCGTAGCAGTTGGATCAATGCACTTTTGCTATCTTGTACACGCCTTCCCACTTAGGGCTTAGCTTTCATTTTCTTCCGCTTATTATTTCATAGTACGAAATCAACAATTTGGAATTGCGTCTTCTTGACCTTCTGATTGTATGCTCTAGCCATCTTATACTTACACTTCACCTTTGTAATCGTTGCTCTCTGCCTCTTTTCATGGAGTTCATCTAGGTCTAATCTCATCACTTCTAGATTATCACCCATTTGTATACCTATACTCGAAGGCCGGAGTTCCCAATTTCAACCGGTATTACTGCCTCATGACCATATGGTAGACTATATGGTGTTTCTTCTATTGGTTGTCAAACAGTTGTTTTGTATGACAACAGGGTATTGGGTATTTCATCCACCCAACCAGTTCGCTTCCCTTCCAATATTTTTTGTATACCCTGAACTATAGTCCTGTTGGTGACTTCCAATTGTCCATTGCCTTGAGAATGAGCTACAGAGATGAACTTCTGTGTAATCCCTAACCTCGAGCACCATTCAGTGAAGATTCCACTAGTGAATTTTGTGTCATTATCCGTTACAATAGTTGGTGGCACTCCGAAGTGACAAACTATGTTCTTCCAGAAAAACTTCCTTGTTACTTCTGTTGTTACTCTTCCCAGAGGAATGGCTTCCACCCATTTGGTAAAGTAGTTGATCGCGACTATTAAGAATATTGCATTGCCAGTACCCTTTGGAAGAGGTCCTGCCAGATCAATTTCCCACTTATCGAATGGACATGCTCTATATATTCTTGTTATAATAGCATGTGGTTTGTGTGGTATCAGAGCATTGATCTGGAACCTTTTACATTTGAGAACGAAGTCATACTCATCGTTGACCATATTCAGCCAATAGTACCATGCTCGAATTATTTTCTTTGCGATCGTTCTAGAACCTTAATGCATTCCATACAATCCTTCATGCACTTACCTTAGGATTTTCCTTGCTTGCCATGGTCCTATACACTTTGTTCATGGAGCCAAGAATTTTTTTTGTACAAGGTACCCTCTTCGTAGGCATAGTTGTGAGATCGTGACTCCAATTTTCTGGCTTGCAACTTGTCTTTCAGCAACTTTCCTTTCTCAAAGTATTCTATCAATGGTGTCATAAATCTTCTTCAATCTTTACCATTGACACAGTTGTAGTTACTGTACTTCTGACGGGGATGACTTCTACCTTAACATCTTTGTGGCTAAGCAATGAATCAAATACAACTGTTGCTAGCTTGCTCAAGGCGTATTTTTTTTCCTTCTCTCACCCCTTGGTACATGTTGAACATCTAAGTATTCAAGATGGGTCACGAGCTGGCGAACTTATCCCAAATACTTTATTAGTTGCTCTTCCTAAACCTCGTAGTCTCCTCGCACTTACTGAACCACTATATGCGAATCACTAAAGGCCTTAATGCTTTTGACCTTCATTTGATTGCAAGATCTAAGCCAATTATTAAAGCTTCATTGTTGGGGAGTGGAAAGTTGAAACGAAATGAATATCTGTGCTCCCCTCCTTCTGGGTTGACCAATAACAGTCCCGCACCACAACCTTCCTTGTTGGATGCCCCATCCACGAATAGTTTCCATGCAACATCTTCCCACTTGGATTTGTATTTATTGATTCCACGATTCTGCTGCACATTGCTTTTTGTTCATCTTCGCTAGTCATCTCTGCGATGAAGTCTACTAAAGCCTGGGCCTTTATTGCAATTCGCGGCTGGAATTGGATTTCATAGTGTCCCAACTCAAGAGCCCACTCTGTCATTTTTTTGGATGCTTTAGGCTTGCTAAGGATGTTCCTAACTAGGTGATCAGTATAGACAACTATCCTATGACTGTGAAAATAGGTTCGCAACCTTCTTGCTATGTATACCAAAGCTAGAATTAGCTTCTCGACTGCCATGTACGTTCTCTTTGTACTTTGTAGTATTCTACTAATGTAATATACTGATATTTGCTTCTGGCCTTCTTGTTGCACTAGAAATGAACTGACTACATTCTTTGAAACTAATAAGTACAAATACAAGGTTTCTCCCAAGATTGGTGAACTCAATGTAGGCAATTCATAGAGTTTCACCTTCAAGGAGTCATACGCCTTCTGGCTCTCCTCGTTCCAGTTGAAATGTTTTACCTTCTTGAGGACTTCAAATAGTGGGAAATTTTTCTTAGCTTCCTTTGAAATAAATCTACTGAGTGTTGTCAACGATCCCATCAATATCTGTACTTCCTTGACTGTTCACGGTTGAGGGAGGTTCATTATAGCCTCTATTTTCTCTGAACTGGCCTTGATTCCCCGGGAGAACACCCTATATCCTAATAATTTCCCCGTGCCTACTCCAATTATACACTTTTTAGGATTAAGCTTCATGTCGATCCCACTTAGTGTATCCTATCTCTCTTTCAAATCTTCTGCGAAGCTACCTGTCATTTTACTCTTGATAACTATGTCATCAACATATGCTTCCATATTTAATCCTATTTGATCATGAAATGCACTGTCGATCACTCTCTGATATGTAGACATTTTCACATAACGAAATATATCATAGCTAGTTATGAACGCCATCTTCTCCGCATCTTTTGGGTTCATTAGTATTTGATTGTATCCTTTATACGCATCCAGAAAAGCTAGAACTTCATACCCCAAAATCACTTCAACCAACTGGTCATTCTTAGGCAGAGGGTAACAATCATTTGGACATGCCTTATTTAGATCAGTAAATTCTATGCACATTCTCCATCATGCATAAGTTTTTTTTAAACCATCACTGGGTTCACCAACCATTTGGGATACATATCTTCTTAAGGATACCAGCCTGAAGAAAATATTTCACCTCTTCTTGAATTGCCTGTTGCCTGACACTAGTGAAGCTTCGCTGTTTCTACTTGACTGGTTATACTGAATTGCTTATGTTCAAAGAGTGGGTAGCAATCCCTGGGTCAACTCCTCCCATGTTTTGTACGATCCATGCGAATGTGTCCTTATGACATTGCAGGAGTTGGATGACTTTTTCTTTCTCCAGATGCGGAAGATGCTTCCCTATTTTAATACAATCAGAAGTGTCTTCGTCATCCAAAGTAATGCTTTCGTTTCTTCCCCTAGATCTACTACTGACTCTCCCTGCCTGAGTAAACAGTTATCTGAAATAGTTCTAATCATCTTTACTTGGTCCGAAGTTTTTCCTGCTTTTATCGCGATGACCATACACTGACTCACTGTCTGTTGATTTCCTCTTATTGTTGCGATTCTAGCTGGAGTCGAAAACTTCATTACTAAATGACATGGAAACTATATCGCCTTTACTGTATTCATACATGGCCTTTCAATGACGGAGTTAAATGGGCTTGGTACGCCCATGACCACAAAGTCACACATGATGGTACAATTATATCATAATCCCCAATGGTGACAGGTAACTATATGTTGCCTAAGGGTGTCTCTACTTTTCCTTTAAATCATACTAGTAAATATCTGGACCTTTTTAGATCAGTCTGCTTGAACCCTAACCTATCAAAGTAATCAATGACTAGGATTTCAACTGCACTTATATCATCCACAAATACGCTAAGAACCTTTGCGTTTCCAATTTTAGTGATGATAACCATTGGGTCGTTACGAGGTGAAGCATTTGGAACTGCATGATTCTCACTAAATGTAATTGTAGCGGCCAAACAAAACCTCTTATCGGTAGGCTCTTGTGGTGGTGAATACCTAGCCTTGGCTTTCCAAGCATTGTTGGATAGTGGCTTCATTGACCCATGTAAAGAGAGGATTACTTTTTCTGGAGCTTTAGTTTCTGCATCCTCATCGTAATCTACCACCGTTGTCATCTTTTGATTTATGTTGTTTGCTACACCCTATCATTTTTGCTATGGAGCTTCTTTCCTTATTGGCTTCGTTGTAACGGCTTCCCTCATCTTCCTTCTTGTATTGGCTCAGATAGTCATTTCTCAACTTCTCTTCGATCTGCCTTCTCAGATCTCTACAGTATTCGATGACATGGCCATGATCTTTGTGGAAGGCACAATAGTATTCCCTAGATCTTTGTCAGGGGGTTTCATCATCAGTGCCGGTTCGCAGAACAAATCTATGTGTGATTTCCATATTTCCTTTCTAGACTTTGTCAGAGGTGTATCCTGGTTTGATGCGACCTTTATCCCTGGTTCTTTTCCCCTTAAAAGGGGTTGTTCCTTTTCCTTTCTTTATAAACCCTCTCTTTGTATCTTCCGTCATTATTTTCTCACATCGCCCCCGCTCTATTTTGCAGTTATTTGCTTACTCCATTCTCACATTTTGCTCATTTTTTGCAAATCCCTTGGGTTCTCGGGCATGTTCTTCATGATTTCTTTATAGAATTCTCCTGATCATATGCCTCCTGTAAAAGAGCTCATGGAAGATTGGAACGACAAATATCAAACTTGCAAGCTTTCGGTAATGAGCCAATTATGATACTCTGCGAGGCTTTCATCACTTCGCTGAGCTATGTTGTTTAGGTCTGCGATTGTTTTGGTGAACCTATACTTCTGATAGAAGTGACCCAAAAACAAATCTGTCAACTGTGTTGACTGGCATACTAATTCGATTTCTACATCGAGAAATCTTATAATGTTGTGATATGAATGCAGAAATTCTTCCGGGTCTGTAGTTTCATCATAGATCTTAACGTGCAAAGTAATCTTCAAATCTTTTGGCATTTTAAAATCCCGAATATGTGGTGCTAGTGGTGATTTATCCGCATCGTCGTATGCCACTATTTCCCTTAACTCATCTTCGTACAACAGATTCTCGTGCCCTTGACTTGGTCTCATATGTACCCATGGAGATTTTGGCTTGAGTGTTGCCAAGAACTGGTTATACAGGCTTTCTCTGTTCGCTTCTAGGAACGCTGTGAACGCTCTCCTTTCCTTCTCTTAGTTTGTATTAGGAGACTTTTCTTCCTCCTCGTCATCTTTCTTATCTTCCTTGTTGTTTTCCTTTTCTCTGCTAGGGACGTAGGGTTGATTTTGGCTGGGATGCATGCTATTGTTGCGTCTAACCGCTTGTTCTTGTGTATGATAGTTATAGGTTTTCTCACTTCTGGTGAACACCATGATTTACTTGAAGGATTCCGAATAAAAATTTCGATCCCCACAGACGGCGCCAAAGGATGTGGTAATCCGATCAAGTAAGATGCTCATTGTTCACCATAATGTATCTCCTCATGCAAGATAAATCCCGGAGGTAACTCCGGGGAAAAAACTCTGACGCTCAAGTCAGTATTTTCCTTCAAGAACTAGAATTTCTCAGTTTAGCCTTACTTACCCGAGCCAGTGTTGGTCTTCCTGCATTTATAGCCTCCCGTGGTTGTGGTTCCACATTGTTCGGGTTTTGGAACATTGGTTGTGTCATGATCACTATCTCTCTGGTTCGTGTCTACGTGCCACCTTTCTCGGTTTATAATTGAATCCATGATCACCTTGTTCCTTTTTTATCGGCTCCCTGTTGACTTGGACTTCTGGGCCAAATGGTCTTGGTTGTTCGTGAATCAAGATTGGGCTGCACTTTAGAAGTCAGCAGTCTCTACCTGGGATAGATATACTACACTCTACCACCCACCCCACCTAAAATCCTAGCTCTGTAGCCCAAAACCACCTCCCCCGCCTAAAACCATTACCCCGCCCACAACAACATCACCACCACTACATAGGCCGTCATACCTTCCACAAATGGAAGTCGTAACTTGGTGACTCGGTGATTCAGCGGGACGGCAGCGAGGGTGTGGGTTGGAGAGAGGGAAAGGCGTGGTGAGGGAGGAGGCGAAGGAGATGGGAAGGTGTGGGGAAGACAAACGGAGCGCAGGAGAGTGAGGGCGAAAAAGAGAAAAGATAAGGAGGGTTATAATTGTCTTTTCTTATTTTTATTTTTAAAAAAAACTTTTTTAACTTAGAGGTATAAAGGTCATTTCATCAATTCCGGCCAATTTGGCCGTTAACAATTTGGTCAATGAAGTCTAGCGTTAAATTTGCACTTTCAGATTTTACAAGTTTATATCTGCACTGTCAAACAAGACATAGGGTTTAAAAACACACTTTTCTCTAGATGTAACTAATGGGTTAATTGAATGTTTGGTTTTATTTAATGCAACAAGATTCCTATAACTTTTTTAAAAAACTTTTAAAATATATCTCAATGTATAAATAATTATAATTTAACTCTAAAAGTTATTGAAACGAAATTTTTCATAATTGATTTAAAATTTAGTCGGTGTAACAGAAGAATTTCTCAATTGGTGAACGATGCTAGGTCCT
Organism: Rubia peregrina; assembly: GCA_032355705.1. NCBI lineage: Eukaryota > Viridiplantae > Streptophyta > Magnoliopsida > Gentianales > Rubiaceae > Rubia > Rubia peregrina. Next base: position 12,174,376 of record JAULKK010000006.1, read on the forward strand.
GAAAGTTTATTACTTTGTATTTCACAGGGGGGCAGAATTGGAAATCGGGGGCCTACTATACATTAGCAGGAACACTCCCCCTCTAGATGTCATTAAGAAGGTCCTGAGCAGCATGAAGAAACCAATTGAGCTGCTACACATCACGACTCTGTCACAACTCAGGAAAGATGCCCATTCGGGAGCTTACAACAGTGAACAACCAGATTCTCTATGCTTCGTACATTGGTTCAGGCTTCGGATTGTCAGAATAAATGAATGTACAAAATCGATTGACCGGTGATCGATCAGAAGCAGTAACTATATGAAGAATTTAATCTGGATAGAATATCATATAGGGCACAGGCTTACAGGGTCCTAGTATAGGCTGTTACAATCAATGGACATTCCATTAGAAGAGCCATGTTCATAATACTCCGTCCCAGATCAAATTGGACAGAGGGAATATGATCCATCTCAGCATTCTCATTTCTACTATCAGTTCTAGTTGAAATGCAAAATGATGCAGTAAATAAACATTCTTTAGCATGAATATATGATATCACTCCAAATTGTACACTAGTTACCAGAAGAGAAGCGACTTAATAAGGTTGTAAGTTTGTAACCTTAGTATATTATTGTGACTGGCACCTTCAGTAACATTCAAATTGTTCAGGCACCAATGAAGGAAAATTACAGCATGAGTAATGAATCAGAGCCAAACAGTCCAAGATACAAATTTGATGCAGGAAGATGAAAATATCATCAAGCAGAGAATCTGTTATACTGTTATACATTGCACAAGTATGATAAGCCGTCAAACATTTAAAGATGTAAGCTACGATGTCAACATAAAAAAACTTACCGACTTGTACAATATACAATGAAGAAACTTAGTAGCCAACATAAACGGCTGCATTCACAATGTAACAGTCTTCATTCTTATCACCCATCTCTTCAACAAGCACGCCACTTGAGCAGAGGAGTCCACCATCCACAACTTCAACATTTAAAATTTTCCCACTTCCAAATAAGACAAAGGGAATAGGCCCGCCATTAGTATGCTTTATGAGCATGAAACATCGTAGCAAAAAAGGCAACTCAAAAGTACCTGATAGGTTTGTTCATATAAATCAAATTTCCGAGAAGTTTGAGATACTTACTAAGGGAAAACTGACTTGACCTTTTCAATATCCAGTGAATTTTGGAGAGCATGAGGAACTCCCAATTTTATCTGTAGTTTCATCTCATTAAATGAAACACCTGGGATGGAACCTGCATTAAACCATATTAAGAGAAAATATTCCACAGTAAGATTAAAGCCAATATATTGAAGGATTTAAGAAATTAATTTAAAGCACAAACCATCCTTCAGTAATAAACTCTGCATAGGGGGATATCCCTTAACGATTTAATGGATTCACAAAAGCATTTTTGTCATTGCAGTAACATTACAACATGATTATTCCACTTTAGACGCTTCCGCATTTGGAGGAGACAAAAGATAAAGCTGAATAAATAATTGTTTATCTCATGGGCAAGTATAGAATTGCCTCCCTGCAAAATTACATAAAGAAGAGCCGATTCACGAATTCTCATTCTATATACACAGTGGCTGGCGATACACCATACATTACTAACTACACTGGGGACCGATATCAATAACCAGTAACCATGTGCACAAAATTCTCCTTTTTAAGTGAATGCCATTTTGATATCCCTATCTCTGTTGTTTCCTTGATTTCTTCCCTTCAAATACTGAAAGAAAGGAAGGCTCACTATTAGCCTGATCCATCCCAGCTCTTTTAAACACGAAGGGGCAAAGCTACATACAGACCTTACTAATCTAATTTGAATCACTGAAAGAACGCTTTAATCAACTAAGTCCGCATAGTATTTAAGTTTACATAGATACCTCATCCTGCAGAGTATGGAATGGATGCTTGTGCTTTTTCAAAAAAAAGGAAGGACATGTGAGTATAGAGAACTGTTGTAAGCAACACGCAAACTAATGCTAGCTTATTATCAAATCCTAGTCTGAAGACTAAAAATACAGAGTGAACACTTCCACAGTACAAACAAGTACAACAAAGGAAAAACATAGGAGTGTAGTGTAGATAGATGACGTTTACATTATTTAAGCAAAACACAAACTATCTTTAATTCTCTATAATGTTTTCAGCACCATAACACATAAAACCAGCACTTCAACGAATTTAAAAATTCTTCTCAACTTTCAGCAGCATCTAAGGTTGAATTCTATTTTTAGACCTCTCAGTAAGTGATCTAGATTGTCATAATGCTAAGGATAGGAAACCTTTCGATAAGTGGTTAATGAGCTAGTCCGGAGAAGACTGCGGTAGAGCAATATGATGCACTAAATTTTAGAAAACGAAAACCAAGAAAAATGACACCACGAGAAAATCTAGTAAACTGATGACAAAGCAAAACATGTTGTAAGTTCTAATGCCAAGGATAATAGAGCAATAAAATGCATTGAAATCCCCATAAAGTACCTCTCCGGAAGGCAGGAATTGAATTGGAAGAAATGGCATCCCTACATGCTCGCATTGCAGCCGAGGTAATATCTTGCCTGTCATTCATTCACTCCAATGTCAATAAAAATCCAAACTTCAGACCAGACAGAAAATGCTCAACAACCTCAAGAATTCAGTACTAGAAATGAATGTGTTCCCTATTCAACAGAATCCAAGATCTCAACTTTATTCAACAACAAAAGAAACCCACATTCAAAATAGTGTTGAAATCAATATCCTACTTGTAAAAAAAAGAAAGAAAAAAAGTACCCGTGTTGATCATAGCCGACTCCCATTTCAACAAAGAGGAGTTTCATGGAAGGGGAAGGAACAGTTTCAGATGTTGACATTGAAGCTTTCACCAGATGGAGAGTACTAGGAGGAGAAAACTGGTGACTAAGTTTGAACTTCTTATTATTAATGTACGATGAAAGTCCAAGGGTAGGGTTGTAGATTGCTGGGGAGGAAGAATGGAGGGTCGATGAAACAATCATCTCTCACAGCAGTGGCGGAATCATACCAGTATTTTAGGGGCGCTTAAATGGTAATTGGAAAAAAGTTTCGGTGATGAAATCACAACTTTAAAATACTATATTGACATAAATTTTAGCTTATGGAAAGACCGTCTTTCCCAAGACTTTGCCTAAATTATATAATTTTATTGATACATTCCATGTTAGATTATATATCAAATGATATCTAACTAAATTTATCCTAATGTATATTTCTAACATGTTTTTTTAATAATTATTAGTTAAAGACATAATGAATTTTAAAGAGTAATAAAAATACGTCAACACAAATCTTATATACTAATGAATTAAGTCATCATATATCATGGTACATTAACTCATAAAATTTAAAACAAAAATAAAATTGATTACAATAAAACAACTGATAAAAACTGAAAAGTAAACAAATTCACACTAAAAATAAATTATTATAAAAATAAATGAAAATCTACCCATAAAACTAACAAACGAATAATACTATATAATTTTTTAAATTTTTTTAAAGAAAATTCACGTTGTAGATGCATGAACAGAATTGGAGGAAAATTATTTTTAGAAAGAAAAGAAAAATCAAGTTAAGAGAAGAAAAGTTAATAAGAAAGTGAAAATTAAAACTAATTAAGTAAAGAAAATAATTCAATGTATTGTTGTACAATCAGCCCATGCTGTGATTTCTTTCATTCTGTCATGATTTGAGAGGGTAAAATAGACTTTTCACAACTGGGTTATACAGAAGACGAACGAAAGTTTCACTCCTACTCTTCAGAACTGCTTTCTGTTAGTTGATTACTGAAAGTTAGCGTCACTTGCTTTCCTGGATGTATATAATCTACTGATTAGGATAGAGTTAATCATCATATAGATTTGCTGATAAGATTGTTAGGCCTTTGTACTGTGAATACAGTTTCTTCTCTCTTCTCAAATTTTAGTTACTTTTTGGTAATTTTGTTCGGTAATTCGCTGTTCATTACAAGTGGTATCAGAGCTAGCGATTCCTCGGCAACAATGGAAGTAAACACAATGTTGGAGGCATTGGAGAAGCGGTGGGAATATTTGGGGGAGGCTGTCAAAGATTTGATATTAGATTTGACTATGAAATTTGACATAATGATAGCAGCTTTGAAAGAATTGAGGGAGGATTATGGGAGCTCGAATCAAGTATACTCAGAGATATTAGAAGAAGAACGTGAGGAAACTCCATATCTCATTGGCGAATTTCTTTTGATAATTGTCGGGAGGAAATGCCTCAATTTCAGCCGGAAAAAGGTACTGAACTGAAGGAATGATCATTCATGTATTCAGTTCCTTGCTGCTGAGCTACAGTGCACCAGAATGTTCTTCACCTTCAGCTGCTGGAATCATCTAGATGGATGGATGTTGAAGCCACCAGAAGGTTCCAGATCACACAACTTGCGCAGTTAGTTAGCTTGCAGATCAGTTAGTCAGTTTGTACAGTTAGCTTGCAGTTAGTTTAGCTTCTGGTTTGATTTGTTAACCGAATTAGTTGGCCTGACATGTATATAAGATGAGTGCTACATTCCAGTTGTAAATTAGCGAGTTCAATACACAGAAAATTCTCCCCAAACATTTGCTGTTCTTCATTCATTTCTTGCTTTCATTTTGAGATTCTTGGAAATCTTTGCAGATTTCTTCATGTTGTTTACTTAATGAAGAGCATAGAAGAATCCGAAGGCCAATGAAAACAAAACACAGGGTTTAATCATATTCAAACAGAATTGGGGAGTGAGATTTTTCAAAGAGGATAAACTAATTGAAGTATGTGGTTACAAATGAATGAATTAGTTCTGTTTATTTTTTCCATTTTTGAAAGAGATTGCTGGGCTATATATAAAGGCGGGAGGGGTGGCAGCGGGAGGGGTGGTGGCGGAGGTGGTGATGTGGTGACAACGGGATGGGTGGTGGCCAGTGGCAAGTCCAGAAAATTTTCAATGGGGTAACTACTAATATATAAAAATATACTGTATATATTTAATATTAATGATTAAAAAATTTACATGGAGTAACCAAATACTAATACCATTTTTTTACCATGGTTACCTCATGTTACTAGCTACATCCACCCCTGGTGGTGGCGGAGGTTTCCGGCTTTAAGGGTGGAAGCGAGAGGGGGTAGCAGGGGTTTCTAGCGGCGGAGGAAGTTTCTGGTGGGAGGGGTGGCAGCGGGAAGGGGGGGATTAGAACTTTCTACACTAATAAGTAGGATAAAATTAAAACTTTTTAAGATTGCATGGTTATACTGGCACTTTCAGTTTAAAATTAGGGTTATAAATGTAAATATTTCATTTTTTTATATATATAATTTGATTTCCTTTCAGAAACGGAAATCCAGGAAACAATAAAAATAAAACTTAAGACTACGCATAGAAAATTCCTATTTCGGTTCGGAAAAGGATTGCAACCGCGGTTTATTGTTTCTATAAATAGTGGAAACAATTCATCTTTCTTTCATTGCTAAGTGAAAATGGTTCACATTCCGAGATCTAGTAATCCGAGATTCATCGGCACAAAGCCGAGGAGAGATTACGATTCCCAGAGACACGATAGCCATGATTACCGTAGAAATACTCGCGATTATTTCTACGATTACAACGAATACCGGAGAGACGATTACGATTACCTTCACGGTGGTTACCGGCGAATCTACCGTTTACCAAGCCCAAACCGCCGCCGTAATTTCTCAAAATTAGCTCCGGAATCATCGAATCGGAGCTATAAGCCCTATCAATCTTCATCTTCGCGAATCCGCCGTCCTGAATATCGCAGTGAGAGACCACCGTGGCGGCGGCGGCGGAATGATCGGAACGAGGAGTGCTCGCGGTGGCGGCGGAGTCAGAAACCGCCTACGCCTCCTCCGCGCAATTACAACAGCTTCAGTCGGGATCAGGACGGCGGCAATTATCACAACCGGAGGATCAAATCGCACTGCAATCAGCATTCGCGGCCGCTGCTATCGCCGGGAAGTACGTTCACGATGACCCACGTGCATGCTCATAGCCCTATCCCTGCTGGTACTCCGGCGATTTCGAGTCCGAGCTATAGTGAGGGTGCTCCGAGAAGCTGTTCGCCGGTTTTGGAGTGTTCTCCTGACAACACTGTGTTTATGGAGTTTACTGGTGTCATTGTCGCTTTGACGTAGTTTTGATGGCCGTGAAGAAATCAAGCTAGATCGAAGATCAAAATCAGGAAGAAAAACACAGTTCTGAAACTGAAGAACAGTTTCTGAAC
>JAULKK010000006.1:12240492-12252186 GCA_032355705.1 Rubia peregrina
AAAATTAATGAGTAGGATAGAGAAAATCAAGTGAGCTCCATAAATAGTGTAGAGTGGTGTCTTACCACTGTAGAGAAAAAAAGTGATGGTCTTTTAAATGGTTTCTTAGAGTTAGATGAAAAAGAAATTAAAAAAAATAATATATTTAATTGATAAGAGACTACTAGCGATCTGTAACCCTGCACATGACCTTACACCCGTGATCATTCCTATTATACACGGCTCTGCCAAACATAATTTGTTGCTAGGCTAGGTAGCCTATTTTTCTTTACGGTGTTTTATTAATCCAACAGTGGTGACCGAACTAGCTCTAAAATCTTAATTTTGCCAAATCCCAACCACTTCTTCATTCGCCATCATCTCCGCCGCCGGCAACCCCAACCTCCTCCGTCGCTGCCACCATGGAAGCCACCGCCTTAACCCGCCCAACATTTCCCGGCAAAACCTACGTCCCGAAACTCCACATTCCACCTCAGAGGCCCTCCAAGCTCACCATCAGGGCCCGAACCGCGCCGCCGCCGCCATCTCCGCCGCCTCCGGCGACCGACGCCACCGTGAAGCTAAACAAGTTCAGCTCAAGAATCACCGAGCCCAAATCGCAGGGAGGCTCGCAGGCTATTCTGTACGGCGTGGGGCTCTCCGATGAGGACTTAGCGAAGCCCCAAGTTGGGATATCCTCGGTGTGGTACGAAGGGAATACTTGCAATATGCATTTGTTGAAGCTCGCGGAGGCGGTGAAAGAAGGAGTTGTAGGTGCGGGGATGGTGGGGTTCAGGTTTAACACTATTGGCGTCAGTGATGCGATTTCGATGGGGACGAGGGGAATGTGCTATAGTTTGCAGTCCAGGGACTTGATTGCTGATAGTATTGAGACTGTGATGGCTGCTCAGTGGTATGATGGCAACATCTCCATTCCTGGTTGTGACAAAAATGTGAGCCTCCTTCTTTATAAATGAAATAAAAATGTATGCCTGATACAATGTGGTTGGGGTTTTTGGATGAATTTTTTGTGCTGGATTGGGATTGAGCTATATCATCATAAGGATATGTTTCTTGTAGACAAGTTCTGATTTTGATGTGTTTGTTCTTACACTTGTGGGGTGTAAGCTCTGCATGTTTCACTTTTATTTAGAGTCTGTTTTGAAATGATTGCTAATTTTAAAAGGGTTAAACACACCTGTGATGGAAATGGATCCATTATTAGTTGAATTTAAATTGTGACTGAATCCATGAATATTCAATATCTTTTGAAGGTTTGGTGTCTATTAGCTCCGGGCGGTTTATTTATTATTGTCACGAGTTTTGAGTATCATATAAGATGAGAGATATGTAAGCTAAACTGTTCATGTTTTACAGCAGGATTATAGTTTCTAGTATGTTATATAGTCCTCTTTAGACTGCAACATAAAGGCTTCTCTATGCATGCCAAAATTTTCAAACTCTACGTGCATAATGAATTGGTTTTACTAGTAACAAAAGGATGCGATTAGTTACTTCTGACTATTGATGACCCCTTCCTCAAAATAAGGGTAGTTCTTATCCAGTCGAGTCCGGTTCCTATCCTGTGTTGCTGTTAACAATGCATTGGTATTATATCTGAGAGTTGGACGGTAGTATGAATATGCTTTATTGTGCTAACATTGTCCAACATGTGTGCCAATCTATTTATTTCTACGTTGAGGAAGCATAGTTGGAGAATGTTAAACTCTAGTTGCTCTGGAATCTTGAAAAATTCCTTGAAATGTAATAAAATAACATCCCTAACTTTGAACTAGCTTGTGCTGGTGATGTTGCTCCTTGCCCTAGAGACTGACAAATATTGTTTCAATTGAGAGTTTAAGTTCCTAAACCATATTAAATCTTGGATCTTTTAACAGTTTAAGTTGCTAAATTGTTTTGCGGTTTTTGAATAATTTTACATATTTGAGTGAAACTTTTTCAGTATTTTAGCTGGTAACTTATATGTTATCTTGTATTCAATTTACTGCAATATTACTCACTGGCATTTTGCTTTCATGGTGGCAGATGCCTGGTACTATCATGGCAATGGGGCGGTTAAATCGACCAAGTATTATGGTCTATGGTGGAACTATCAAGGTTAGACTCATTTTAAATTTGTTCATACCTTTTTATCAGTTCTGTATGTTATGTGATTAATGAAACCACTCTCAAAAAGAGTAAAAAAAGGGGGAAAATCAGGTTAGACTCTTTAGACTTCCATTTCGTTCTTAATATATACTCCCTCCGTCCGAGAGAATTTGGCACAATTGCTTTTGGATCGGTATTTTATGCAATATGAGGTGGGTGTTGATGGGAAATAAATGAAGGGTATTTTGGTAATGTAAGAGTTGACTAGTTGATCAACCTTTTGAGGGATAGTATAGTAAATGTATAAGCTCATTTTTTATCACTTTGGGTAAGAATTGAATTGTGTCAATTTCTGTGGGACGGACGAAAATAGAAATTGTGCCAATTTCTCTGGGACGGAGGGAGTATATTTTTCCCGACATGGCATTACTTCTGCTATATTGTTTATAGCGTAAAAACTGTAGCATAAGTGATGTCATTATGCATTTAAACAAAGGCAATGTGGATAGAAACATTTTTGGCGGATTGGTGGGTGGTAAAAGTACTTGAGCATTTTGTTTTATATAGAAAAATAACTTTTCCTCGTTCAAAACAAACATTTAGACAACCACTGGTTGTGAAAACCCTTTCATTACACTTTTTCCCCTGATATACAATTACTCACCAAAGAACCAACCACCTCTAAGCATCCTACCCTTCTGAAAAAGAAAAAAAAACCAGAGCCTCAAATTTTATCTCTTGTTTCATTGTAATTTGTGTCAAGTCATAATCTAAGCCTCAAGTCCAGCTATTTTGAAAGCCATAATCTAAGCTTTAAGTCCAGCTATTCTGAGCCATAATCTAATCCTTAAGTCCAGCTATTCTAAACCTTGAATCCAACAATACTAATTTACATTTATTGGTGTATTAGTATGTAAATATGTCTAGGTACATTAAAGTAAATTACTCCCTGTAATTAGCATATAGATTCATTGTATCCTAGGCATTATTGCCTATATAATGCAAAGCTTCTCACAAGAGAATGAATTCAGACCATCTTTGTCATTTACGATACATATGATTTTATAACTTTAATTTAATGATCATTTATTCATTATCAACATATATTTTATGTTCTATACAGAAGTTAATATTATTCTATATAAATATATATATATATATATAATTTTGGTTTGAATATAAAATAAATAATTATTAAATATCAACAAAGATTTTATTAATTTTTAAAATTATAAATTATGTTATATTAATAATTTTTGTTAATAAATTTGCGTATCGGGCACGGGAATGTAATAAATAAATACAAGTACAAATATCAAACGCTTTGACTAATGCAATAAGGGGAGGGAACGGAAATTTACTAGATAATTGTTTGGGCCTTTCTTGGTATCATCGCCCGTCTTCAAATTGTAAGAAGTAGTGAATCCTCAGAAAATGACAGAATTGCAAAATCAGATTATGTATTTTACTTAAATTTTATAGATTTTACTGTGCATTATTTTATTGTTTGTGTATAATTGTTTTAATGCTCATTTTATTGTCTGTGTATGTGCAATGCATTGTTTAGTAAAAGTAACTGATATATTTTTAAAACAAAACTAGAACAATACTACATTGAATAGTATTAACTAATAGGAATTTTTTTATTATAGAAATATGCTAAACTGAAATAATATAAATATATTGAACTGAAATAAATATAAATATGCTGAAGTGAAATAAATATAAATATACTGAACTGAACTGAAATAAGTATAAATATACTGAACTGATCTGATCTGAACTAAAATAAGTATAAACATACTGATCTGATCTGATCTGATCTGAACTGAAATCCAAATAAGCTCCAGAGAACAGGGCCTAAATACATCTGATAAGGAAATAGAAATCTTTTACTAGGAAAATGTTATAAATAGTAGTTACCTTATAAAATTAGTTTCCTTATAAAATTAGTTATAGAAGATAATTTCTTATAGACTTAGAATCATATTACCGTTAGACTTCGGTTTGTTATAACCCTATATATCTTAACCCTCATCATTGATGATGTGTGTCATTGATGTGATATCAGTGCACCACAATTAAGTCTTATATATTTTATCATGGTATCAGATCTTAAAAATTCGGAGACCTAAACCCTAAATAAATTCCACTATCGTCTTCCGCCAGAGCCGCCGCCTTCAAGCCATGCGTTACACTGCACGCGTTGCCACCTTCGTCGACTGCCCTGCCGGTTGCTATTTTTTTCGATCGCCGCTACCACCTCAACGGTTGTCGCGATCTGTACTACTCCGATCTGCTGGCGAGTGACGTTCACGTGCCACCATCTGACTTTACGTGCCACTGTGCCAGCCGAAGGTTGCCGCAACTTCTTCTCCAGTTACCGTGAACGTTTGATGTCCGTGTCTACCTGAATTCTCCGTGCGTGTTTTTCACCCGCTGCTCGTACCCCTCGCGCCGTCGCGTCCGACCTAGTGTACCGCCGATCGTGTGTGTCACTTATCCGCACCAATGACTACTCCTGGTTCCAGTTCTGATGCTGCTCAACAAGCTCGCATCACTGATGAAGCTGAGACTAATTAGTTACAGAACTTTAATACCACTGACGTGATTGCAGCTTTAATCAAACAATTGCAATTACAATCTGGCTCTGGGGATCTATACCTTATGGTCGATCTATGAACTCTCCTTACTAACTTAGTATCTCTGACAGTCTCGATTTGTCAATTTATCCCGTCATACTGAAAGGATTTTTTTTAATGATTAGCAATTTCATAATCTTATTCGCAAGTTGGGCATTCTTGACCATCATGCTCCAACTTGAGGGAGGGAATGATTATAGATAGTAGTTACCTTATAGAATGATCATTCTTGATCACCATGCTCCAACTTGAGGGAGGGAAATGTTATAGATAATAGTTTCCTTATAAAATTAAAATCCTTATAGAATTAGTTATAGATGGTAATTTCCTTATACTTAGAATCCTATTCCCGTTAAACTTTGGTTTGTTGTAACCCTATATATTGTAACCCTCATCAATGATGAGGTGTGTCATTGATGTGATATCTGTGCACCGCAATAAAGTCTTTAATATTTTATCATCATCTTCTCTATATAACTTTATCTAAACTGAACTGAATTGAACTGAACTGAATTGAACTAAACCTTAAATAAATGTGTTGAAAATAGTGATAATATAATTAAATAGAGTTAAATTACATCAAATTAAAATTTCCAATGAATTGAACTAGACTGGATTGATTTGAACTAAAATGAAGTCTAGATAAACTCTGGAAGATACTCCCTCCATCCCACTAATAACTTTCTATTTCTAATATTTATACATTTAGTCATAAATATGTGGTCATTAACTCTTTCTTTCATTTGATTTATGTGGTCTTACTGTTATTACCCATTAAAAAGATGACACATTAATTTATCGTAAAATATGTGCAAATAATAATTCAAAACTTTAAAGTGGGACGGAAGGAGTAGTACCTAACAAATTTTTTATAAATCACTTATGAGAACACCATATCAAGCACAAGTACAAATTTGCTATCCAAATTTAGTTTTCAATTCTAAATACTCACTAACAGTCCCAATTTACCTTTTTTAAAAAAGAAGAGAAGGCCCAATTTACCTTATAATTTAGATTTCAATTTATAATTTTACATTTTACATTTAGTGGCCATGTTGATGAAGATATTTTACATTTTTTTAATGAAATAGATATTTTACATTTACATGGTGGGCATGTTGATAAAGATTTGAGAGGTGGTCTAAATTATACGTTGGCTTTTGTTGGTATTTGATCGATAATTAAAGTATAGGACCCACGTCGGTGTCTTATTTTTGTAATGCGACACGGTTTGGCTTTTTCGAATCATCAAAACTAAAAGTTCCACCTGATTTGCTAGCTGATTGAAATTAATTTGAATCATGATTTTGTTACCTCTTCTCATTTGTTACTCCTCTCAAATGTCACTCAAAAGAGATAACAAGCCTAACGGCATTATTAATGCGTATTAAATTCGAGGCCGAGTATTGGAAAGCGGATAAATTTATGGAAAGACGAGATGAGATAATAGAATAATATAATGTAATTTTTTAAATATAATATTAAAAATTTATTATGCAACGTGCAATAGTTATAAGTTTATGATTCAAATAATGTAACGTGAAAATTTTACCTTCATTTTTTCTAATTTCCAGTTTAAACCTCGATTTTTCCATAAATGTCGTTATAACAAACCAACACATGTACAGACAATCTAATAATTTTAGTAGTGTTCACTTACTTTCTACGTGAATCTAACCAAAATAAATTGCATATTAGATAAAACTCCGCACATTATTAGCAGGGCGAATCAAGACATTTAGAAAGATATTTTTTTAAAAAAAATATAAAAAATGAATAAAATTTCACATATCAAAGTCAGAAAAATGGGTTTTTTAGCCCCGATTATGTGATAAGTGTAAATATAACGTTCAATTTTTCAAAAATGTTAATATAACCCTAGCGTTGTCCATAAAGTTGGGCAACAACAATCGTCCTCGATTTGATATGAAAATATCAAATTAACCCTATAAATTTTAAATATAAAAAATAAATAAAATATAAAATTACAATTTCGCCCATCCCAAAATCCCTATTGCCTCTCTTTGCTCTGCTTGCCGGCATCCCAACTCAATCCTTTACTGCTTACCTGCTCCGTTTGTTGAACCCTTCTCTGCTCTGCTCGCATGCATCCCGCCTGCTTTGATTGCTGAGTTGGGATCAACTTAGTCATTGAAGTCGTCCCCTTCTGCTCGCTAAGTTTAATTGTTTTTCTCCGCTTGCCTGCTCCTAGATGCCGGTATACCCGTTAGATGGAATGGCCATCCGAGCACGACTCTAGGTGGTCATTGCCCTAGTTTTTGGCGTCCATTAAAGGGGCTTCATCTATTAATTATTTTTTCCCAGATTCCAACTATAGTTCCACCCACGACGGTGAATATGACACATGAATAACCAAAGACCGGGTAAGGCTTTCACCCAAAACGGGTACACCATTAGGTTAGCGCCTATCCAGGAAAGGTTTCTCGTAGAGATATAATTGATTAAGAATCAGCCGTGCTCATCCGCCGATCGCTGACGTCTTTTGCCCCCGGCCTCTTTCTTTATTCCGATCAACCAAACGTCGGCCGTTCCACGAGCCGCCGTTCGTCTCCAACGCACCGCCACGTTCAACCACACATACTGCCACCGTGCTTTCACGCGTCGATCCACCGGATCCGTGTGCCGCTGCTTCTGTTCCGCTGCTGCTCCTGTCCTTTTCCACGCACGAAAGTTAAATTAGTCGTCCACTGCCAATCACAAGCTTATTGTGTGATTGAGGCGATTTGATTTTTCTTTTGTGTTTGGATCTGTTCCTGCTCATTCCTAATGACGTCCATATCCCTTCCTTTGTTGACTAGCTTCGTCACTATCAAGCTTGATAGTTCCAACTACTCTCACTAGTGTACTCAGGTTATTTTTTTACGTACTTCTAAGTTAATTGGTTTTGTTGATGGATCTACGCCTTGCCCAAATCCTCCAACAGATTCAGCATCTAAAGAATCCTCCGATAAGAATTCCAACGGTGCTGAATCCTCAAAGGCTCTCGCAGAGGCTTATGGTACTTGGATTCAATCAGACCAGCTAGTCCAGACATCTCTTTTTTCATCTCTTACTCCATCTGTGATATCAGTAGTTGATGGTATGATCACTACTGCTCAGGTATGAGATTCTTTGGCCGCTAAATATCAGAAAAGTTCTCGTGCTCATCGTCTTTATCTCTCTTATCGCCTGTACGACATTAGTCTGGATGATCAATCTTTCCAGGATTATTACTCTCGCTTTAAGGAATTTCTAGATGAATTGAGTGTTATTCGTCACACTATTTCAAATGATGACATTGTTATATTATTTTGGTGTAGCTTAAATGACAAATTTCTCAGTTTTCATCAAATCGGATGATAAAAATCATCCACAAAAGTTATTTACTATTGTGGCTGATGTTGAAGCTTTAGAGGATTCTCTCAAAGCTCGATCGTCTTCTTCTTTTGGACCAGTACCTGTTACTTTTTCTGAATCTCCGCATGCATCTAGACATTCCGCCCGTGGAAGAAGAGATCACAGAATCCGGAGTGGCAGAGGTGGCCTAGACTGCGGCTATGAAAGAAGCGCCAGCCGAGCTCTGGCTCCAGGCAATGACGGCTCAAACTCGTAGGATGGCCATGACGGTGGCACTTATGTGTGCCAGTGGTGTCATCATCCTGCTCATCTTGCTGAATACTGCTACAAGCTCTCGCGTATCTCACGATGACATTGCTAATTCCGCCAATACGGCTCAGCCACAACAATTTTAGCAATATAATGCTGCTTCTGATTGGTACATGGATTCTTGAGCTAGAAATCACATGAATCCTTCTGCATCCAACCTGGATAGCGTTGCTCCTTATAACGGTAGTTGTCTTGTTTATTTTGTTAATGGTTCTTCTTTACATATTTCCCACACTGGCAATTCCCAGATTTCTGATTCTCTTACTTTATCTTATTTCTTGGTTGTTTCGAATATTACCAAGAATTAATTATCTATCGCCAAGTTAACCTGGGATGTAAATGTTGTTGTTTGTTTTGATGACAATTCTTTCACTATCCAGAACAAGGTCACCAAGGAGCTCTTGGGCCGAGAACACAATGAGCGAGGTATCTACATTTTAGATTATGGTTGTGCAACTTTAGTTTCTTTTGTTAATTCAAATAAAGCCAAGGTCTCTTTTGAGCTATGGCATAGTCAATTAGGCCATGTTCATTTTTTTGTTATTTCATCTTTAAGTAGAACTGGTAGTTTGTCTGTTACTAGTTTGCTGCCTAAGCCTCATTTGTGTTCTTCTTGTGAGATGGCTAAAGGCAAACATCTTTCTTTTATTGGTAATTTAAAATACGCACCACACATACTTGATTTAGTTCATGTGACCTTTGGGGACCCTCACCTGTTGTCTCTCACACCGGGTACCTTTTTATGTCATTTTTGTTAATGATTTTTCTCGGTTTACTTGGTTATATCCTCTGCAACAAAATTCTGAATTTGTAGAGGCTTATATGCAATTTGAAACTCTTGTTGAGAATCAAAGTGATAGTGGAACTGAGTTTCTGAATCATTACATGCGATCTCATTTTGTGTCAAAGGGCATTCACCACTAGCTTTCTTATCCTTATACTTCAGAGAAAAATGGTCGCGCAGAGAGAAAGCATGGTCATATTACTTGAGACAAGTCTATCGATACTCTTTCATTCCGGCCTTCTTCATTCTTCTTGGTATAATGCATTTTCGATAGCAGTCTACATCATCAGCAGACTGCCTATTCCAATTTTATCTGGTCAGTCTCCACTCTCTGCTATTTTTGGTACTACTACAACTTTCATCCATTTGGTTGTCGAGTTTTTTAGTATTTAAAGCCTTATGTTGCGCATAAATTTACACCTCGGAGTATGTCCTGTACATTTTTGGGTTACAATTTTTTGTACAAGGGTTATCGCTGTTTTGATCCTCTTACAAACAAGGAGTACATCACTCGTCATGCTCGGTTTGATGAGATATTTTTTATATCTAATTGTACTGGCCCTGCTATTGATTTATCTTCACTTGATGTTTATGCTTTTTGGGTGCCTTCATCTGTATTTTTAGAGGTGTTTGAGCCATCTTCTCCAATCGAATCGCCCATTATTTTGGAAAATTCTGATTTAATGGGTGCTTTATTTGCTAAGACCGAGCATTGAAGTTATTGCTTGGCTGTCAAGGATCCTTAATGGGTGGCTATCATAGATCCCGAGATGGATGCTCTTCGCACTCAGCAGACGTGGGATTTGGTTCCTCGTCCATCCAATGCAAATTTTGTTGGTTCCAAATGGGTTTATCGTTTAAAGTATAAGGTTGATGTCTCTCTAGACAGACATAAAGTAAGGTTAGTTTCTCAGGGGTTTTCTCAATTACATGGCTTTGATTATAATTATAAGTTAGTCCTGTGGTGAAGGCATCTACTGTTCATACTATTTTGTCTCTTGTTGTTACTCGTAATTGGCCCTTACAAAAACTAGATGTGAAGAATGTATTTTTAAATGACGTTCTTGACTTCCTGGTTTATATGAACCAGTCTGCTTGATACAAAAACTCGATGCATCCTGGTTTTATTTTTCATCTACACAAGGTCATTCATGGTTTGAAACAAGCTCATCGTGCTTGGTTTCAACGTTTCAGTTCATTTTTGGTTGGCGTGGGTTTTGTATGCAGTTTCTCCGATACATCTTTGTTTGTATTTCTCTAGGGTGCCTCTTTGCTCTACATGTTGGTTTATGTTGATGACATTATTCTTACCGGGAATGATGGTCATCTCATTTGGAATTTTATTAATCGGGTTAATAAAATTCCAAATTACCAATCTTGGCACTCTGCATTATTTTTTGGGTTTGGAGGTTGTTTGTACTTTCGATGATTTATTCCTTGGGCAGGCCATATATGCCTAGAACATTTCATTGCACGTTGGAATGCAGGATTCATCGCCTGTTTCCGTTCCTTTTGTGGGGTTTTTGTGGTTTTTTGCACCTCATTAGCTCTTCCAGTAAGCCGTTTGGAAATCCGACACTTTATCGTTCTTTGGTTGGTACACTTCAGTATTTGTCGATTACACATCCTGATTTGTCCTGTGCTGTGAACATGATCAGTCCGTACATGCAAGCTCTTACTGATGATCGTTTCCAACCTGTTACTCGAATTTTGCGCTATGTGTGTGGTACTCTCCACTATGGTCTTCAATTTTGCACAAATTTATCCGCTTTATCAGTTCTGAGTTATTCTGATGCTGATTGGGCTCATTGTAATTAGACGCATTGGTCTACATATGGTTATGCCATTTTACTTGGTGGTAACATGGTTACTTGGAGTGCCAAGAAGCAACCTACAGTTTCTCGTTCTAGTTTGAAATCAGAATACTGTGATATGGAAAACACTGTTGCGGAACTAGATTGGTTGATGAAACTTCTTCAGGATTTACGTTTATCGAATCCTACGCCTCGTGTTTTGCTGTGTGATAATAATAGTTGTCTCTTTCTTGCTCAGAATCTAGTTTTGCATAAGAGAGCCAAGCACATTGATATTGATTATCATTTTGTGTGTGAGATGGTGTCTTCTGGCAAACTCAAGGTTGCTCATGTTTCCACGGACTTGCAGCTTGCTGACATGCTTACAAAGGGGTTATCTCGTTCTCAGGTTGAGTTCTTACGCTCCAAGCTTTGCTTTGCTACCAATCCTACGTTTGTTTGGTGGGAGGGGGGAACAGAGATATAATTGACTTAGAATCAGGATAACAAGGGAATACCCTTTCTGATTAGTTTTTTATATATATCATGTTCCATATTTTTTAGGATGTGTATACCCTTTGTACTCACTATATATATATATCAATACACACATTCACAATTATTTTGGGTTTTACATTATTTTGCTAAAATAGTGCTACTAGGAGGTCGTCTCTTACCTCTCAAAGATAATATTTTTAAGCCCTTTTGCTTACTAACTACA
>JAULKK010000006.1:12263584-12281265 GCA_032355705.1 Rubia peregrina
AAGACTTTGCCATATTTTTTTCCTAATTACAAAAAAAAATCATTCATAAAAAATCCTATTATTTTCATTCTACTTCTAACTAAGAACACTTTTACTATTTCCATCTGAAAAAAAAATACTAATATTTTATACTTTTATCAATATAAGATTTATAATTAAAATGGTGCACTTGTGTTATGCGAGTGGTAAAGGAGTATATAGTTATTGATTAATTATATTTATATGTTTCATATTTGTATCAATATATTATTTATAATAAATAGTATAAAAAATTATTTTTGTTATTTAAAAAATATATATGTTATATTATATAAATATATAATATTCTTTTACTTATACGCTGTACTATTTAAACTATGTCAAAGTTTTGGGAAAGACCGTCTTTCCACAACCTTATGGAAAGACTAAGTTTAATCAGAAAAATAAAAGGTAAGAAGTCTTAGTTGCAATATTAAAATTTTATTATGCAACATGTAGTATTTATAAAGTTTATAACTCGATTCATGCAACCCAAAATTTTAAAAGTTAGTTAACATATTTTTAAATTAGACTTAGTATTTTTTATATGTTGTATATTTTCTTCTACCTCTATTTATAACTAAGAATAATATTATTATTTTCTTTTAAAAGAACCATAATTTTATAACTCTAATTAAATAATTATTGATTATTTTAACAAATATTCCATATTCTCATCACTATATATTTTTATAACGTAAAGTATTTCGATACAAGTGTTAATATTTTCTATATAAAATACATATATAGTATTATTTTGTTTAAATATTAAATAATTAACTATGTATCAGCAAAGATCGAGTTAATTTTTTATTTCTAAATTAAATATACTAATTTATTTTGAATATTACATCATGTGTAATTATCATATACATATAACAAAAAAAAATTACGTACTACTTATTACTTATAAAAATTATAAATTATATTTTCATTACATCGCACGGGTGTTACCTAGTTTTAATAAATCACTCTAAATAAATAGTGTCAAATATGTTCAACCCAGTAGTAGAAGAAAAACAGATACAAAAGATCCACTCCTTTTGTGTTTCTATTTATTGAACCATAGGTTTAGGTGCTTGGATTTAGGTGAAGAAAATGAATAGATGAAATTGAATGTAGAAAGTAAAAAGTAAAATGAGTGGATGAAATTGAAGGAATCTTGCCAAAAATAGAAAGAGTGCCAAATAAAAAAAAATATTCATTTATAGTAAATGTGTCATAAATAACAAAAACCGAGGGAGTATTCATTCACAAAAGATGAGATGCTTTACAAATTACAACAGTTAGTTAACTAGTTTAAGCGGGTGAGAAAAAGCCACCCCCATTAAGACCGCAGCATCGCATGGCCGATGTGTAAGCCATAACGTGATGTCGGCAAAGTGATGGATAAGACAGAGTCACTAACTCCAGATTGGATGAAAACAAACATCACTTTTCATTTGTGTTCTCTAATGTGACAGTGGCCATTGGAATGTAGCTAAAGATTAAAAACACCGTGTGGTCCTCACAGGTTATGACGGGTAATGCCAAATTAAAAAAACGACAACTAACATGCAGGATTATCACCAGAGCACCTGCTTTGGTACGCCCTACTTATCCCATTATTTTCTTTTAAAATTCCCATCTTTTAACTTTTACCTACAGTCTTAGGTCATCATATTCCTTGCATAACATTATTTTATATAGAGTACTCATTACTTATTTATTATATTGTTGACATTTAAAAGTATATAAATATCAACTAAAAATATTTTGTAAAAATATATATTGAATTATGATTCTAATTCATTGGTAATTTTTTTTTGCAAACACGTGATTTTTGTTCTTTCCACTTGTCCATGTGATCATGCATGCCAAATGGAAAAAGATAAATGAGGATTTGGGGATTGAGACGTCTAGCCCAAAGTGATCTTCTATTAACCCATGCCCAAAAGTTCAACTATGGGTAAATGGAAAAAACACATGCCCAAAAATTTCCACCCTTGGTAAAACTCAACCTTTTAAAACGAAAAACATGCCCAAAAAGTCTCCACCGTTGGTGCTTTCACATAGATATGGATGATGCTTTTTCTTCTTCTTCTTTTTGCGCTAGAGAAAAGATAATAAGCTTTATATGCTGTCACTTTGACGTATTCACACCTCAAAAGCTAAAGAATCAGAGTCAACTGGTGCTGGAAAGTTATATGGACTTGCTGGGTGGAACTTAATTTGGAAGTAGTTCAAATTAACGTGTCAAGTACTGACCACTCTCTTTGATAAAAACAAGAATTATGAGAAGGATCGGAGACAAAAAGCAACATAAAATTAATGCCTAGACCAACCGTGAGTCAACCTTAGTGTGAATCCATCAAATTATAAACAGGCTTGGCAAAAAATAGTGTAAATAAAGGATTATGAAAATATTCGTACACCTTGAACCAATTGTACCTCGTGTTAGTTGATCACTAACCAAGTGTACTATGGGTAAGTGCAACATTTCATAACACTACTCCTCCTCCAATCTCATTAAGAGATGTCTCGAGAATTTTATTTATTTTTTTAAAGCGAGAAAATGTGAGTAAATGCAGGAATGTTTTTTTTAAAAAATAAGATAGGATAATGTAATTCAAATTAATGTTGAGTGAAATAAAAAAATTTATCAACCGATCAACATTGAAAGTGTATAAATTATTTAAAAAATAAATTAAAATGGAATGTGTGCTTTTTATGTTATATTTATATTAGAACCATGGGTGCAAAAATATTAACACTGTACCTAAAAAGTTTCAAATTATTACGAAATGTTCTTAATTGGTTCCTTTAACAGACATAAAAAAATTAAAATTAAGTTAACGGTGAGATTTAAAAAATTATAGTTTAACAACTTTTGACACTAAATTTATTTTTAAAATTTTTATTTTTGCTTTTTCCAAAAAAAAAATCTCCTTGACCTCCTCCACCTTGTTCCGAACACGACTAATCCAATTATACTTACTGTCTCTTCTATCGTCATCACTTTCAATGTTCATTGTTTTCCAATAGCGACACTATCATCATTAGAAAGGTCGGCTCAATGTTGACTCACTTAAACTAGCTAACAGTATGTAAGAATAAATTGCGGACATTTTGTAATAATATGGGAATGTTTTGGGAACAATTTGCAAAAGGAGGAACGAAATCTATAATTTCATCTAAAAGTGGGTACCAAATCTATCATTTTCTCTTAACAAGAGGCCAAAGTACATACTTGTAAGTTGTAAATGACCTATCTCTGATATAATGTCCTTAACAATGTTACCTGTTTGTTACTTTGTTTATAAATAAAAAAATAAAAAAATTACCTGTTCATGTAGAATGTTCACAAGGCTATTTATATGTATTTTCAAATTCCTAAATGAAACAACCATTTTAAAGAAATGTTTGCATTGGGTCTGAGCAATTTAGTCCCATATTTTCACATCGTGTCCTCCGCATAGGACAAGTTAGCAACTGAAGTTTCATCTCCGTAGCTATTTCTGAAAGGTTTCTCCTACAAAGAATTAGCTAAATGTTCACTCTTTCATTCAGAGCACACAACTCAGTTCTGAGACCAAAACAACCAATCCATTCTCAAGCTTCAACAGTTATTAATAGAAAATTACTATTATTGGAATAACAGTGCGTGATATATACCCCCTTGTTATACAGTATCAGCAATTCAGAATTACGAACACTTACAATCCCTCCTCGATTGGCCTTCCGTACAAGCTTCCAGGAATAAGGAAAGACGGATGAATGATCATCAGTGCCAAGAACTAGACATGATTCAATGCACACATTGCTCTTCCTGAACACGTGAGATCAAAAAAGTTAGCAGAATCTGGTGGAACTCTTTAACAAGCTCGGAAACGTAGTATCTCATACCACATACAGTACTAGGAACGTGTTAATAATTACCTCATTTTCATTCCCCGTCCATTAAAAACTTGCAAACCTTCTGTTTCTGCTGATAATGTTCAAGCGCGAATCTCCCTCGGTGTCAACTGTGTAGCAAATTTCTGAACCATTCTGATGTTTGAAACAGTTAAGGCAGTTTTATTTGAGATAGTTCAATTACAAGTATGGAGTCAATTAAACTAGTATAACCGAGCTGAAAGGATATCTTTTCTTCATAGATGGGATGATTAAGCATAAGAAGCTTGCTGTTGTTCACAACAGCTCGAGACGCCTCCTCATGTTTCTTGCTAAGTAGGTTGCAGATCTGAAAAAGGTAAATTCTCTTTACATTACATTGTCCTTAGACATTTTCACTAATCGCTTCCAAGGTGAAGCAACAAATAAAACGGCTAATTCTAAATTTAAAAAGTATTTGAAAGTGATATTAAAACTCAATGACCTCTTATAATCAATGCTAATATCATATGGTTTGAGAGGATAAGTGCACCTATAGGAACATCATCCAGAGAGCTAACTTATCTAGGACGAAACTTTAATATAACTACAAACAAGGATCTTGTGGCTAGGGTAAATTTAAATAGCTTTGTTGAAATATACCAACTATAGTTCAAATTGGATTTAAGTTCAATGCTCGTTTTCAGCTAACTTTTGAAATTAGTTTATCACCCTGACATGGGGTACTCAACAACACAAGAGCTTTACAATTGTAACTAAGCAATCAGGACAACATACACACTGTTTATTTGCAAAGTAGGGAGGGGGTTTGAGATTCATGAAGTTGGACCAAAATATTTAGGTAAGTGACAAACAGAAGAACAGTAAATACCCAAGAAGGGATAGCAAATGGAAAACATACTTTCACTGTAATCAAAAACACAAAAATAATTTTAGCTTGACTTACATCTTCAAGTCCTTTACTACAAGCTTTAGCCATTTCAATATTGCTGTCATAGTCAAGAGAAGAAGGTCCCTCCAGTTCATTCATGACCACCTGGTCGGAGGCTTTGGGTGTTGAATTGTTTTTCTTTTCACCTACATTCTTGCTCTTTCGGCCATCTGCCACATTCTGACTGTCACATGCCTGTCGAAAGTACATGAAAGCATAGAGGGTCAACGTTTTTCAATGCCCTAAATCAACTTACAAAGATAATTGGCTTTACTGAATTATCACCTTGCTATTAACAATCTTCCCAGAAGTTTCCATTGACTCACTGCAAATTTGATATATAAAAATCAAACCTTACGTCAGGATTAAGAAAAGTTGTAGCTATGACAAACCTGCTTCTTGGTGACTCTGATAGGCGTTTTAGTGGCTTTAAGATAGTATTTGTGTTACAGGCCTGTAACAGACGTACGTGTGAACAGTGCTCAGATATTTGAACATAACTGATAAGTAGTTTCCCTTAGTGAATTAAAAAAAAGACTACACAAACGTCATAAAGGTTCTGCTCGAGACACTCCCATATATCAGTAAAAAGAAGTTTCAAAGAAATATAGAAAGCAAAAAAATTTGGAGGACAACAAACCTCATTAATTTTCCGCTTGAGAGAAGGGGCAATTGGTGTGTGCTTTTTCGTTACGGAAACTTCAACAGCCTTTGATAGTGTACTCCCAGCTAAATTCCTGCATTGCTGCACATCTCTTGAAAGCATAGAATATTTTTGAGCTGGAAACTTTGAAAGATTCGTTCCAGAAGCCCTGTGAAAAGAGCAAAATTATCCAAGAATCATTTATAAGGGTTCATAGAGTATTTGTTGTAAAGGTGATTTACTACCTTGAAGTTGTCAGGGTAGAAAGAGTTGGCATCTGCTTGAGAGATTTGACTGAAGATAGTTGATCTTCGGCTCCAGCACTGGTTTTCCTGTTCTGATTGGCTTCCACATTCATGGCCTGACTGGTTGAATTTGCAATATCCTTTGAGCTGGACTTGATTGCTAGCCCATGGAGACTCGAATTATTAACGTGAGGGCTACAGAAAATGTATCTTGTAAGCTTGGCATAAAACTTAAGTCGAGCTTTGCAACTGTTTCACAAATGGCATGAACATGGAAATCATATATGCTACACATTATATCAAACCTTAAATTTAGCAGATGACTACTCACTAACTCCAGAATTTTTTACTGATTATAACCAAGGAATATGAAATGCGAAAAATATAGCCATGCAGCTATGAACCACCAAAGAGAGATATAATAATAAATACTTCAGAAAAGAATATGAAAAGGACAATCAGATTTTCATGTGTAAAAAGTTTAGAATTTAACAAGATTACATATACAATTGATAAACTACTATCGTATGGGAAACTTTCGATAAGATGTCTCACCGAAAAGAATGTAGACTTTTAACGTCCTTATCACCTCTTGTGGATGCCGCATGTTTCTCTTTCATAACATCTTCATCATGTGGCCTTATTTTCATCACCAAGCAACATGTTTAGAAAAGACAGCAACATCTCAAGTACAACCATAAACATTAAAGCACCTCTCACCAATTTGTCTTAAACTCTCTAGCGCTCTCCAATCTCTGAGGATGTTCCTTCCCAGTGACAATGACAGGATGCAACGAGGAAATACCAGCTAACCTAGAATTACTTTCAGCCACTACTCGTATGTGCTTCTTGCTGAAAATATATGATATAACTCAGTAAATTATAGCTTTCAGAATTACAAACTACAGCAGACTTGACTAACCTTCCATCTGCAGGACATAACTGCTTAGTGCCAACCTCTCGGTCATTAATTGGTGCATGTGTTGGCAGATTTGAAGTGCTACGAAATTGAGATTCTGTTTTATCTGGTTGCTTGAAGTACTTTGACCTCGTAACAGCTTCTCTCTCTTTCTCAGGCATCAAAGCATCAGCTGTTGTTCTACTGCACCAAGAAAAAAGATAACAAGTACAAGCTTACCAGTTATTCTCTGTGAATTTAGATTCACTGCTTTCAGAAAAAGAAATGTTGTCTTCCTAGATCATAGATATAAAAAAAACTATATACCCAAAAATGGTGACAAAATGGTGAGGATCATACTCAATAGATTGATCGCTATCTAAAAAATGGATGCTCATTAATCTAATAGTAGGTGGCACATCTTGTATAGCTCTTGGTCTCTTTCTCATTGTTTCAGAAATCAACACGAAAAGGTTGTAGATCGCCTGACCTGTTTAAAGAACTTGAAACTCCTCCTTCATTCTTCACATTCACTTTCGATTTAGGAACCGGTTCTCTTGAGGCATTAGCCGACAACAAATTTCCACCTGTGTACCACTATACACATGTTTCGCTCTCCCTTTAATGGCCACCAAAGCAGTATTATCAGTCGTATCTTGTCTCCATGCTTGCTCTTTCCCTGCTCTAGCAATATCAAGCACATCTGAACCACTACAAGCAGGAATTTCACAGTCATCACCTATGAGTTTATTATTAGCCCTTTTTCCAGTTTATATGCTTCTCTATCCCAAAAACTAAGTTCCTCCTGCGCCTCTGGCACGGTATCTTGACTTGACT
Source organism: Rubia peregrina (assembly GCA_032355705.1). Taxonomy (NCBI): domain Eukaryota; kingdom Viridiplantae; phylum Streptophyta; class Magnoliopsida; order Gentianales; family Rubiaceae; genus Rubia; species Rubia peregrina. Next base: position 12,271,030 of record JAULKK010000006.1, read on the forward strand.
CATTTCTCAAAGCAGAGTGTTTTGAATTATCTGGTCGGTTTTCATTTGCAATGCAGATATTTGGAGAATATGAATTTGGAGGCATCAATTGGCCAAGAAGAAAATTTATTTTATCTTTTTGAGAGTTGAATCCAAGAGACAATAAGTAAAATTTAATGTAGTTGAAAGACCACCCAAACAAGTCAGCTTTAAGATTCTGCATGTAACCGAGTATTTATGTAGAAAATAACACTCCAGAGACATAAAGTATATTATTGAACACAGCCTTACTCATTAAAAGCAAATGAAAAATCAAAGTGATATGCTTTTCCTCTAGATTTTCCATTAGCTGACTCCTTGCTTGAATTATGATTTTTATTTTGCTGAATGTTACATGGTTCCTTTATACTGCATTTGTAGCTATAGAGGATGACATTTGAGTGCAAATATTGAGGTCTAATTGAATTGAATATGTTTGAAGTTTTGTTTTGTTTTGGAGGATGAATGCTGAGGAAATGAAGTTGTGTGATAGCCCATGTTAGGGACACACAGAACCTTCCTTAGGTTTCAGGAATTTGGTTTTAAATGATAGGATTTATTTCTGGGGACAACTAATAAATTATATAGAATTCAGAATCACGGAGACGACAAAAAGTTGTAGCTGAACTTAGCCAAATTTGTATCCAGCTGCGTGTGTATGCATTCCTATAAATACTTTATCCACTTTGGGTGTTTTCAAGTAAGTTGAGATTTAGCTACTAGATCATCAGATGTCTGATGTTTAGAAACTACTCAGTAGAATATTTTTTACATGCAACCAGAATTTTTGAGTTTTTGACCGGAATCTGCAACCATCAAGGCTTCTGCTATTCAGAATTGGTGTATACCTTTACTTCTACGTAGTAAACAGAACCCTACGAATTTCAATGAAAAATACAAAATTCTTTTAGCCAATTCCAAATACCCACATTTAAACAATACTGATGCAAATTGTTATCAGCAGACAAGGTAAATAATCAATTGAAGAAAAAAAATCCATTTTTTATCTCAAGGTTGAGATTTGAAATCAAACATCATACACCTCTTGGAATAAGAAGAGTCAATTAGGGTAAATTATTGTTCAATTCAGTGAAATGCAAAAATAAGGGCCCCAAAATTTAGACTTCAATTTAAGTTTTTCATTGGCCATTAAAATGATTAATCCGTTAGTTGAAAGACAGTCTTTCAATGAACTATGAAAATATTGTAGACTCAAACAAAATTTTACAAAAAAATTGAAAATTTGTTGCTTAAAGGAATTTAAATTTGGGTTATGCATTATTTGGGTAAACTCACACATATATTTCAGTTGTTTTTACAAAAATTACATATCTGGATTTAAACATATAAGTATATATTTTACTACCTTGTAATCAGCTTGAAATTTAACAACAAATGTCAAATCATGTTTATGCCATTGGAAATTGCAACACTCTAATGAGTTGGAAATCTAACATGTAATGTTGACATTTTGATTTCTTACCATAGTTAACTTACTTGTACAACAATTAAAAACCACATGGAATTTGACACCACATGTTGACTACTACATAGTTCTAGATAGATTGTAGCCTAAGTATATATAGCAGCTACACCATAAATAAAACCAGTACAATTCTTGCACACTCCCTTTAAGTTCCTGTTAGGATCAATGTAATAATTCCATTCCAACATTATCTCCGTTTCAAATCACCTTCACTACACTTTTTTTAAAGCCGTACCATTTCCCCCCTTCATATATCAGGAAGAGTTTAACTTGTAGCTCATTCTGCATTGTCCAAAGCTTTCTCAAAACTACTAAACCAGGTAATCCATAGCCTGTTCTTCACCAGCAGTTTTTGTTTACCCTCTAAGGTCCTGTTTTCAAATCATATTTTCTACCTACTTGTAATTTTATGTCTCAATGCAGTAGTTGAAATGGTTGACAACCAATCAGATCAGTCAATTCCTTATGTGTTACAAACACATGAAGGTTTGAACAACCATAAGAATAACAAACCTTCAGATGATCCTCAAAACAGTGGTGGTTCAAGTTCCAATTCAGACAGTCTTACTTCGATCAACTGTGAGCATGAAAAATTACTTGATTTCAGGAAGAGGAAATGCAATAGATATGGAGGAAATTTTGAAACAAAGAAGTGTGCAGCTACAGATTCCAAACTTTCAATTCTTTATGTTGTAAAATTATTCAATCCCTCAAACATATAATTAATTTTCTATTTTCTTTTCAGCAATAGAATTGATACGAGGTCAATGGAACAAAGTATCGGAAAATAGCCTCAAGAAGGGGTAGTTATCACGATATGCCTGAAGCAAAAAAGCCCAAACTTAATGCCCTTCGTTGAGAAAGATACGTTGAACGCAAAAGGCAACTAGCAAGACAAAACCCAATGAGTGTAACTGATTGTGTGAATTCAGGTTTAAATAACGAAGAAAGTCAACATGGACATGGTTCCATGCCAAAATCAGACTGTCTTAAGGACACTATTAATAACCATGTACCTATATACATGGTTCACCAACCTTCAACTTACAGAGAAGACAAAGGAAATCCACCTTTGTGTCACATTAAAAAGGAACAACAAAATTGCTGTCATTGTCAGTTCCAGGCTAATCCACATAATAAATTCCAAATGGAAAAAGGTCAGCTTATATCACCAGTTATTTTTCAACAAAATTTATTAGTATCCATGGTAGGATATTTTTTCCTTCTTACATTACTTAATCCCTTTTCACTTTTAATGGTACAGTAACTTAAGATTATTGTAGCAAATTTCCTAAAATTAATTCTTATTTCAATGTTTGTTTACCTTGCAGGGAGGACACCAGTAACTTCCTCTTGCAAAATGAATAATACATCTAAAGCCATTTCTTTGGGGGAAAATAATGCCATACAACACATAAACATAGGATATTCATCGAGAACTGACCACTGTAAGTATCTAACCATTTGTAAATTTCAATTCTTTCCTTATTCTTGTAAAAAAATAGACTTCTGTTAATTTTGTACTATATATTCAGGTACACATTTGATGCCAAATAAAAGCCGAGCATCTGAACAACTTAACAGTGCTCTCCCTACATAGAGAAAACCCCCCCATATATTTCTCTTGAAAAAAGAGAGACGAGCAATGCCATACGTCGAAATAAATATGCCGATCATAAAAGAGCAAAAGAAATTCGGCATACTGAGGCATCTACAATATTTTCCACTAGATTTCAAAAAATTTGTGTATCATCTTCCCCAAATGGTAACATTCAAGGTGGCACACATACTCTCATGAAGGAACGAACTCTCACACAACAATTGCCTACAAACAACAACAAACTACTACTAAACATGGTACAGAAGAACAACACATCTCTAACAGCCACTGCGTTGACATAAATAATGTCAACTCTAGCCCACGAATCTCCTCAGATAATGCACAAAATGTTAAGGGTAATAGAGGGAGAAAAAAAATACTCACAAAGTATTGTCGAAAGAATTCCAGATACGCCAATCAGATTACCTACAAGAACAAATTGTTTGTATTGCAATGCAATAAAATTCTACTCAGAACCACCAAATTTCTGTTGCGCGGGAGGCTCAGTAAAACTTGCAGGCTCAGAATTGCCGGAAAACCTTGTGAAATTATGTACAACAAATAATCAAGAAGCTAATGAATTCCGACAATGCATGAGAAGTTATAATAACATGTTTACATTCACATCTTTCGGTGTAAATTATGATAAATACCTAAGCAAAAGAAAGAGGGGTATCCATACATTCAGAGCTCAAGGGAAGATTTATCATTACATGAATAAATTAGTACCCGTCGAAGGAAACGGGATTGAAAATGTGCAATTATATTTTTTCGACACAGAAAATGAAATTGAAAACCGAATGACTATTTCTAGCAAATTCAGAGAATCAATTATAAAACAATTACAAAATGTTTTGGACGATAATCCATATGCTAGATTTTTTAAGAGTTTGACCCAGATTAATAACCTTGATGAATTCCAAATTTACCTTCACAGCAATTCAGGCTTAGACCAAAGAACATTCAATTGTCCAACGGTATCACAAGTTGCTACTATGTGAACGAAACAGATGGTTCATGTGGGAATTCAACAAGAAATATTCAGGTCTTTAATAAAGAAGGAAGAAAACAAACAATTAAACACTATTTCGGCTGTTACTAATTTTCATTAAAGGTGAAACATGATGGCACACAGTAATAAAGAAAATTAAACCATCTACTAGAAATAGACAAACTGAACAAACATGCAAGGAGGAAAACATAGTTAATTTACAAACAGAATTAACACCAGAAAATATTTTACATACAGAAGAAACAGGTATAGTTGTCAACTAATTTTCCTATATGTGTACTGTACATTATTAAATTCCATTTTTCTTTAACCATATATTTGTTTCATTTGTTGTAGCACTTATACATGAGCAATCTAAAGAAGCAGCTGTAACATGCAGGGAGTATTATGCTTATAAATTTCAACTAAGAGAAGATGATAAATCATATCTATTACACACAGGAAGACTATTTCAGCAATTCAGCGTAAACACATATGTAAAGATAGAGACAACAAGATTGGAATTTCTTGCACACCAGCAAAGCCGCATAAGAGATGAACTATACCAAGGTCTTTTAGATAGTATATCATCATGTTTGTCTACTGGTTCTCAAGTTGGTAAAAGAATTATACTACCACCATATTTTATTAGAGATCCTAGAGACATGGGAAAAAATGATATATGGATGCAATGGCTCTCGTACAAAAATATGGAAAACCTGATATTTTCTTATCTATGACGTGAAATCCCTCCTGGCCTGAAAGAAAAGAACATTTACATGACCATGACGAATGACATAACAGACCTGACTTAATAACAAAAATCTTTCATGCAAAATGGAAAATGCTCAAAGAAAACATCATTGACAAACATCTATTTGGAGAAGTCGCCACTTACATCTATTTTATTGAATTCCAGAAAAGAGGCCTTCCCCATGCATGCCCATTTTTTAATCATTCTGAAAGATAATTTTCAAACTTGTTTTCCTTGAGCAATATGATCAGTTTGTCTCAGCCGAATCACATGATAGAAGAAAATATCCCTATCTTTATTCTTTAGTTTTGAAACATATGTTTCACTACCCATACGGGGCTCTAAATATAAATAGCCCATGCATGAAAAAAATTTATATGCAAGAACCAATATCCCAAATCCTTCTCCGAATATACACAAGATTCAAGAAATTCATACCCAATTTACATGAGGAGATATAATGGTTCAACAGCAGAAGTGCGCAATCATTTATTAGATAACCGATGGTTAACCATATAATCCTTATTTACTTGAGAAATATGACTGTCATATTAATGTTATTGTTTTCTCTACAATTCAAGCTGTAAAATATTTATATAAATACATATACAAAGGCCATGAAAGAATACAATACACTTTAATAGCGAAAGAAGATGACAATGTTATTAATGAAATTAAAAAAAATCAATCAGCATGTTGGGTATGCGCTCCAGAAGCACTTTGGCGTGTTTTCAGTTTTGATTTAAACAGAATGACTCCTCCTGTGATGACCTTACAAGTGCATATTGAAAATCACCAATTGTTACCATTTCATGAAAGCGAATCATTACATCAAATAGTCCACAAAGACAACTTGGCAAATACAATGTTGACAGAATTTTTCAAAATGAACCTAACTAACTGTAGAGCAAAAAATTTCAATTGTTTATATAGAGATTTCCAGAACATTTCGTCAGGAACTCAAAGGAAATTTTTTGGACTGAACGAAAAAAGGAAATATGATTGGTCGCCTATATTCTGCACACCCTACAGAAGGAGAGAAGTACTACGTACGAACTTTACTAATGTATGTTCACAGTTCAACATCATTCGACAATCTTAAATCCTGCAATGGAATAGTATTGACCTCTTACAGAGAAGCTTGTGAAAAAGAGGATTATTACATTCAGAAAATATGACTGAAGATACATTAAATGAGGCTGTCGCATTCCAAATGCCTTCATCCCTGAGACATCTCTTTGCAACATTACTGGTTCATACAGTTGTTAACAATCCAAAAAGGTTATGGAATTTATTTGAAAATGCATTTTTGGAAGATATTGCAAAGAAGAAAAAAACTATTCAAAACAACAAGTACAATTTAAAGTACTCCATAAAATTCACATTTATTTAAAAGTCGTGGGAAAAAAGCATCAGTGATTACAATTTTTGTTCTTTCGATTCTTCTATTTCTAACAACATAAAAAAGTGAGGAGATTTTTGCTGAACAAACAATCATTGTTTCAGGAGAAGACCTATCTGCAGAAAAGTTGCTTAACCGTGGTAAAATATAAACTTTTGACAAAATAATTAATCGTATAGTAAATAATAAATCTGGTGCTTTTTTCATTGATGGCCCAGGAGGAACTGGTAAAATATTTTTGTATAAAGCATTATTAGCAAATGTGGTATAGCATTAGCAACAACTACTTCAGGGTTTGCAGCCTCCATACTACCAGGAGGCCGAAAGGCACATTCAAGATTCAAAATACTGGTCAAAAGCAGCGGAGAAAATAAATGCAATATAAGTAAGCAGAGTGGGACTACCTGGTTAATAAAAGAAGCTGAACTAATTGTTTGGGATGAAGTTACAAGGACTAAATGAAATATTATAGAATCATTAGACAAAGTGTTCAAAGATTTAATGGAATCTAATCTTCCATTTGGAGGTAAAGTTATTGTATTTGGAGGTGATTTTTGCTAAACACTACCAATGGTCTGAAAAGGAGATAAACAAGATTGTATTCCTTCAACATTAGTCATGTCTCAATTATGGCCAACATTTGAACACCTCAAATTATCAATCAATATGAGAGCTCTCCTCGATCGTGACTACAACAATTTTTACTAAGAGTTGGCGACGGGGAAGAACATACTTTTAACGATGACAGAATCACATTTCCAGATGAGATTGTACTAGAAACACAAGAAAATTCAGAACCACTTGAATCGCTCATCAACTTTGTTTATCCTTGCCTTAAGACATTTGTAGTTTACCCTGATTCAATTACAAATAGAGCACTCTTAACAACAACGAATCAGTGCGTTGATAAAATAAATGAAATAATGATATGTAAATTTCCTGGTATTGAAAAATATTTTTCTAGCATCAACAAAACCATTGACATAAAAGACCAATCAGATTACGAAGATTTGCTACAAACTTGTAATCCTCCAAGTTTACCACCTCACTTACTAACGTTAAAAGAAAATTGTCCAATAATGCTTCTAAGGAATTTGAATCCAACAGATGGTCTACGGAATTGTAATCCTCCAATTTTCCATGCATGAAATACAAAAAAAAATTTATCCGCGCTAGAATATCCTTTGGTTCACATGCAGGGAAAGAAGTTTTCATACCACACATTCCCATCAAAACTTCCGTCGACGATACATTTATACCATTCAAGAGGATACAGTTTCCAATCCATTTATGTTTTGCGTTGACAATAAACAAATCCAAAGGTCAAACATTAGAATATGTTGGGTTATACTTAAAAGAACCTTTTTTCTCACATGGACAGTTGTACGTAGCTCTTTCCTGAGGTAAAACCTCTGAAAACGTAAAAGTACTAATCGCACAACAGAAAAGTAGCACTTCCGTTGAAAACATCACAAGAAATGTGGTCTACAAAAAGATATATTCGGCGGCTACACTCAAATAAGTAAACACCCTTTCATGTCTTCTTCAAATGAATTTTACAATCTAACAACGAACAGCATAGAAAGACATCACTATACGGTCCTAATCTTTCTTACCTTTGCCATTTCAGCATCATTCATTTGACTCATTACATATTCTTCATTTTAAACATCCCATTACACTAACATAGATTCCTTTTCTTTTTTGCAGGTAAGTCATTCCACCCACCAAAAATGTAAATCGCTAAACTCATATTGTAATCTCTCAATACAACACCAAATGTTCATTTTTCTTTGAAAGATAGTCACTTAAGTTGTCATGGACCATATTACTCCAAAAATTAGTGAATCAAATGTACCATACACTTATTATATTCATTTTTTTTTCAATCAGTGACTAGTATCTCAGAGTTTTTAAACATTGAACATATTTTATTGTCCTAAAGGATATACAAATTTGAAATAACTTACCTGATTTGCATATCAATAACTGGTACAATTCCTAGCAGCCTTCATTCTTCAAGAACTGAACCACATCCTTCACATCGTCACCCTTTCCGAGACACTCTAAATCTAGAACATTCAACGCCTCCCCAACACCCTCATGAGCAAACACAGCTCTTCAGCGTCTGCACCAGATTTCATCATTCTTAAGGGGAAAAAATGACAAAAAAGCTAGAGTGTGCCACATTCTCAGACCTATATGCCTTGGAATAATAATGCTCACAAACGATCAAAAATGTAAAAATAAAAATACTATATCTTCATTGTTTAATAACAAAATTCTAATTGAAACACTAAATCTTCAATATCTACTCTATAAATGTAAACTCTAATTTATTTTATTAAAACTGACTAAAAATAAAATTACAGGTGATTCTAAACTATGGGATAAAATAAGAAGACGCAAAAAGGATGTTTGATTAATTCATGGGAATTAATAAAGAATCATACTTCTGACAACCAAAACTGATCGTATGAATATATAGCTATTCAACTAATGTGGAAAGTCTTCTCCTAATTCTTTCCAAAAATCTATCCAAACCAGTCTCTTTGCCATTCGTTTCCTCCAATTCATCCATAAAATATCTGTACTGGAAAAATAAAAACAGGCAATGAGGTTCTCCCTATCATCAAAATACATGACCCATGGTATTCACCGAGGTCAGCCTAATCTTTCATTTATTTTTTAGTAGATATCAACATGCTTGCATTTCTAATATTTTTACTGACTAAAGATCAGTACAATAAAACCTAAATTATGGCCTCCAATTACGGTGCTTATTAAAATGCAATATAAAAACAAGGTCAAGTTAGGGAATCGGATCACACCATAATTTCATCAATATTTTTATACATTTTTATTATTCTTCATGGATTCACAATAAGACCAAAGCATGAAAAGATAACCAAGTAAACAGAGTCAATAATCAACCCTTCAAATTCCAACTGTTGAATGTCTTTCAAAATCAGAATTATAAATTAAAACCTTGAAAAACTTCAACTCATACTTTCCAATGTCCTATGTAATGCTGCATCACAAGTAGCAGCAAAATTTGCATACTTAAAACCCTGATTTCTCATACAACAACTTCTTGTAATAATTATATGATTTTTATCGACTTCTACAACAAAGATATTGACACACTTACATTACTCAGTCATTTCATTGAGCACCTGATGAGCAACAATCAAAGGACCAATGGAGTCTCCCAAACATCCTCTATCACTCGAACAGCAGCCACACGATCCTTGTAAGGAAGGAGAACCATCACTTGAACAAAACTTATGGAACGATGGATATTTGCCCTTCTCGATAGCCTGCACACAGTGTGGGCAGAGACTCCTAGGTCTAATCTAAAAGAGTGAAATTTTTTGGAGTTTTGTAGCGGGAAAATTTGGAAATAGAAATGAATTAATTTTATAAGGAATTAAAAATATTTTACGACAAATATTGTGGTTGTAAAAATATTTTTACAATATTAAGGATGTGAAAAGCATTTTACAATGATTTTATGATTAATTACAATGATGTATTTTACTTCATATAAATAGATTGAGTATTATTATAACGACTTCTCAGGTCTCGTTGTAAAGACATATTTTTTACAACCATTAAATGCAGTTCCAGCACCGGTATTTCCTTTTCATATACTGGTACTGGCTATTTTACAACCAAAATTTTACATGCCAAAAATATTATTCTGGTCATAATCACCCGTACAGTTCACTTTCACACTATTGGTGCTGGAAAATAATAATTTTGTAGTTTCTTTTTCACATAGGTACCGACAAGTGGCACCTGTATATGAAATACCAGTTCTAAGTATATGCATATGCTCTAGTTTTTGGCATTGGTATTTGATTTATCAGTGCTGAAAATAAACGTGTGCACCTGATAAGATATCAAAAATGTCATTTATTATATTTTTCTTAGTTTAATATTTTTAGGAGTTTAACACTATACTCTTTTTCCCATTGGATTT
>JAULKK010000006.1:12316730-12327632 GCA_032355705.1 Rubia peregrina
AGTAAATCCTGGATCACCTCAGATGCAACACAACACATCTCTTCTCATCATACTGAGCAACACTCCAGCTATAACTTTTGAAGGCAGATCGGTCCCTCACTTTCAATTTGCATTCATATAATGCTGATTCCCCACATATTGAGATCCGGCCAGGGGTGCGTTCGACAGAGGGGGTGGAATTTGCATTACTTGGAAGCATCTCAATTTTGGGAGTTATCTTTTGATGACACTATAAGTAGTGTAATTAGATTTTAGGCTCATTCAAGCTATTGAACATTTTGGAAAGTTCATAAAAAAAAAGCTGATGGTATTATGAATTTTAAAAAAAAGTTATTGTTTTCATGCATTCAACTACATAATAGTTTTTCTCTTTTATTTCAAAATTTCCATTGCACATGAAGATAATAGTTTAGTTGACAATAATGACATTTTACTCACTTTTTTACTTCATTTAAGTCGTGCCAGTATTTTTATTTCTTTTAGAAGTTGTTTCCACTTTATTTAGAAAAAATAATAGTTTGATTGGGATTTTCTTTTAGTTTTGTTCAAGACTAGTAATATAATCTATGAGTCAAATTCACATTTTGTTGTACCGTCTCTTCAACATAATCATGCTTTGGGCTTCTTATAGTATGGGTGATCTCATTAAATTTTACAATAAACTTAATTTCTCTTTCATTTTCCATTCAGGTTGATGTTTAAGTGATGATGTGTGTGACTGCATCTCATACTTGTATTGGCTTTTTATGCATAAAAGGATGATTCACTTCCCTTGAAAGTGCTCATTTTTTATATTAGGCTCTAACTGCTACCATTAATATAAAATAAAATATACAAGTAATATTTCACAAAATACAATAAAATTATTGGTAGCTTGCGCGTAAACACGAGTGTCAGAACCTAGTAGTAAAGGAAGTGGTTACAATGCCTTGTATATCCAATTTTTCTTTCAATTTCCAAACTAAGAGTCTTGAAACTTCAAAATCTAATTTAGGATACCGGTTGTTCAAGATTCTTTTTTTTAAAATAAAAATAAATCAATGAGTATTATGAACTCTTGGGCCATATGTGGTAAATAAGATTTTAGGTTTTGAGTATCATGTTTGGTAAGAAATTACCTTTGGACTTTGAAATTTAGGACTTGGGTCTGTATTTTAAAGGGAAAATGACTTTTTTAAATTAAAAATGTGTTAAGAATTATTAGAGTACAAATGTATGATTAAGTATTTTTCATTATTGTACAAAAATTTCAATTCAATTATCGAATGTGACTGGAGCTACTATTACCATGGAAAATAAATTCAAACCTCAAAAGTAAATATAAAAGTAATCCTATTATTTTTGTGAAGGCGCAAATCTAATCATGTAAAATTTGAAAGTGCAAAACTAACCCTAAGTTATTGACTAATTGTGATGTTATAACCAAATTTCTCATTTCTGGCTGGACTAAAGGAAATCAGGTGTTGAATGAATTTGAAAATATTAAAATACCCTTGTGCTCAAAACTGAAAATTTCATGACTATTCTACCACTTGTTGATGTGGCGTTTGGTTTGATGAAAAAGGGATTTGATTAAAAAATGTTTTTTCTTCTTCAATCCCGCACTCGTTCTCCTTCTTCCAACAACCTCATCCGGCCATGTCTTCCTCCGGCAGTTTGATTCTCCTCTCGATTCTCTGCCTGAATCTTCCTTCGTCCACTTCGCTCGCTGACTACGATCCTAGGTTACCCGATTTTCTTAAATATGTTCTTGTTATAAACCATACCTTCAATCAGAGAGGAATTTATTTTCTAAAATTCGGGGTATTTTAGTTTCGGTAATGGGGTAAAGTTTCATTTTATACATATTTGGTTGTTGTTTTGGTTGATGTAATGTTATAACTTTTTGGCAATTGTGAAGATTAGAGTCATCGAGCTTCAATGTCAATCGAGTGCATTGGGATAGTGTATTTTGCAAGGTCTGCTCCATCGTTCTTGACATTAACACAGTTATTTCATTAAGTGCATTGGGAAAGTGTATTTAGAAGGTATGCTCCAATAAAACAACTGTGTTAATGTCAAGAACGGCAAAAAATCTAAGAAGAATGCATTATGCATGTAATGTCCACAGATGGCAGCAGTGGGTTGTGCCCGATGCGGTTGAGTCCAGGAGAGATAGTGTTGTCATCCCGTTTCATACCCGGCTCGATGTTCATAAAAAGGTAATGAAGACGGATTTTGCAAGTGAGGTTGAAGTCCAATTGGTTGCTCCTAGTCATGGTGTCTTTGTGCCCGCAAACAATTGCTATTGTTCGGTGATTGTCAGGGCCATGAAGGCAGTGGAAGAGTTAAGTATGTAGTCGTAGTCATCGACTGTTTCACCAAATGGGTAGAAGCGGCTTCGTTGACCAACTTAAAAGGTACAATGTATAATGACTTTTGATGAGGAAATATATCGTGCAAGTATGGGATCCCAAACATCATAAAAATTAATGAGAAGCAGCTTCCTCACAATCCCTTCAAAAAGTGGTGTGAGGATTTCACCATCTAACATAAACTTATATCGGTATACCACCCCCAACCCAACGACCAAGTTGAGGTTAAGGGCTTGGTTGGTGGGCACTGAAGGAAACTAGATATACAAGCTGCCAATGTGAATTGGTCGTATTAGACAACCGAGAGAGCGGCCACCTGAGAAACACTGTTCAACCTGGACTATGAGATGGAACCACTAATACTCGCAGAAGTAGGTTTACATAGGCTTCGCACGACCGGACCAAAGAAGAAACAAAGTAACGAAGAATTCTGCATAGACCTAGACTAAGTTAAAGTAATGAAAATCATGAAGAAGTGCCATAATTGGAGGGTACAAAAAACCCAATTTAGTGGTGTAGAGTTGGTCATGAGAAGAAATGAAAAGTGCTGACAGGAGAAAGAAGGAAAGTCAACACCCAGCTGGGAAGGTCCCAATAGAGTCACCATGCACGCGCTAGAAAAAGCTACTGCTTAACGATATGTTGAAAAATCAAGTTCCCAGAAGATGGAACATTTTCAACTTTCGAAAATACAACCATCAAGCAACAATGTAGCGGGCTCTTCATTGAAGATGTCCCCATATTCCACCCAGGGTGTAGCTTCACACAAATTAAAGGTTGTAGGCAGGAAACACTTTTTTTGTAATCTAATGCTCTGGGAGTCGTTCACCCCAAGAGGAACAATATGGTTATATATTTTTAAATAAAAATTATGATCAGATTAAAAAAACATAAAATTCACATCCACGATCAATGAGATATCTCATCAGAAGATAATCTCCTTGGATAAAGAACTTTACGGGTATCCTCTCCGACAAGGCCAAACTGTTGAAGATCGGCTCTAACAACTCTTAAAAGCAAATGCATTCAGGACTGGCTCTCATAGCTCCCAAGGACAAAATGTAGAGCATCGACTCTCGCAAATATCGAAGCCAAACTATTGAAGAACGGCTCTCACAACTCCTAAAGACAATGCGTTGAGCATTGACTCTCACAAATATTGAAGCTAGGTTGTTGGGTACCGGCTCCCACAATCCTATAGAATCCTAAAAGATAAACATTGATCAAAGAAAAGAAATAAACAGCATAAAAGGCTAAAGAAAAGAGGATTCATTCATGAAGAACTCTCAAGCTTACAAAAACTAAGCATTACAACTGTAGTTATTCTATTACAGGTTATTGAATAGCCACCTAAAGAGCAGCTTCATGAGAAGAAAATAGATTACATGTCTTGGATGGCTCATTCATACTGACGAGCCGAGTGGGATCCCACTGGAGAAGGAACATCCTAGGGGTCCAAATTCCTTATTTAATTAAGGACGTCAAGCGACCGAAGACTTAGTGGACAAGGAGAGAAAAATGAATCATAGCCGCATCTTCAACTGCACCACATTAGTAGAGCTTAATAATATCTCCCCCAGTATCAGCAACGCATAGGAAAACGTTGGACACTCAATTCCTTCTTGCTAAGACCTAAAGTGAACCATGGGCAATCCATGGACATTGGGGAGAAAATATGGTGAGGAAGACCAACCAGCTTCCTCTCCTTGTTGTAATTAGTAAACCAGTATGGCGAGAGCTCGAAAGGCTTCATCCATATATTTCTCATTTTGACTGGTCAAACTCAACATTAACAAGAAAAAAGACCAAGAAAAAGTCAAAAGCTGAAAAGGGGTGAAATAAGAAAGGGAAAGAAACCAGATACGGTTATATATGTCAGGGGATAACACTCGAAACGTTAAACACTAAGCATTTTGGAAAGGAAATCAGGAAATTAAGGGAATGAAACTCCTCAATCCCAACAACAAGACTACTCTCCTCTCGGTATGTACTATACTTTTCATCAAAAATATTACTAGAACCAGAGAAAAATATGGGGGCTCTCTCAGAGAAGGAGAAATAAAAGAGAAGAGTCTTTGCTCCCGAATGATGTAATTTAGCCATCATTACAAAAAAAAAATTTGTTGAATTAGATGTAAATTTCACTTATTCTAAACAAGGTCACATCTCCCTAATTTTTGAATTTTATTTAAGTATTTATAATTTATATATTTCATTCAATAATTATTGTTAATTTAATAACATTAAACATGAATTCACAAAAATATGATCAAATTTTGAATTGCATCTACTTTTGAAGCTGAAGTCTTTATTCAAGAGAAAAATAAATTGATACAAGAGTCCACCATATGCAAGGAGGGGAATAATAGGTAACTAAATGATCTGCCCAGTTGGTGACATCCAAAACAAGTACTATATTATTCTACAAAGATTGAAAGAATGTATGATGAACTAAAAAAGAAAGACACACACTTACATACTCAAATTAAATTAAATTAAAAAGAACTATACAATAATCACACATGCAAACTACAATCTCTTCTTATCTCCCCATGTTTCCTTCCCCTCTTAACCCCAATGGAACCCATTTTATCCATAGCCAGCACAAATTCTTGGAAGAATTTTTGCTTGTCTTTTGCCAAAGCTTGCACCAAAGGCTTGGTTCTTGGGTCCAAAGCCAGTGCCTGATCAGATGACAACAACCCTAGATTGGACTCAATGTTCCCAAAATAAGCATTGTCAAAGGAGAATGGGGTGGTGACATCAAAAGGGGCCACAACATCAATGTTCCCACCAAACTTAGGGCATGACATCCTTAGGGCTTTGAGGAGCCTTGGGTCCATTGAAGGGTCGGGTTGTTTTGTGCCCTTGTAGTCATAGAGCCTGTCCACCAGGTGCTTGCAATGTGTGAAACCAATTGTATGTGCCCCTGAGAGGACAACCATATCTTCTAGTGTCAACCCTTTTGATTTGAAGATCTTTGTTAGTTCATCTAGAGTTGAGTTGGGGTGGGGGATGTTGGGATGTACCCTTGAAGCCATAGACAGTTTTCCATCCCATCTTCCTTTCTTTACTTGGTAGTAGGGACCTCCTGTCTGTGAAGAACAAAGATTCAATCTTGAAATTAGTTAAATATTTGGTGAAGGGGGAGGTATAATTACATTTCATGATGCTAAAGAGTACTAACACAATGAGAAATATGTTGGTGCTCGAAAAATTGTTTTCAATGTCTACATTTTAAATACAAGAAACTAATCACTGTAAAAATAAAATAAAGAGTCATGAGTAAAAGTGCATTCATGTCCTCTAATTATTTTTTTAGTGAACATCTACCCGTAAATTCTTTGAAAGTGCACATATACCCCCAAGTTCATTCTTTGTGCATATATACCCCTCAGTTTTTCAAGCGCCGATCTCAGACTATAGGGGTATATGTGCACTTTCGAAAAACTGTGAGGGACATATGTGTACTTTCAAAAAACTAGGAAAGGTACATGTGCACTTTCAAAAAAGTGGGAAGGGTACATGTGCACTTTCAAAATTTTGGGGGGTATATGTGCACCAAACAAAAAACTCAGGGGCATGAATGCACTTTAAAATGTTAGAACTATCGTAACACTTTCCTTGCAACACTTATTTAAAATGTTATAATAGATTATAAAGTGTTACTTAAACCTTTGAAAAGTGTAACATAATCATTGAAAAGTGTTACCAAAATTTTAAAAAGTGGTACCTTAAATCTAATGCAACATAACTTAAGGTAATAGTTGTAAAATTGTTACAAGGTTCAAAGTGTTACAATAGCACCTAAAGTAACACTTTTACAAGTATTACCTTAGGTGATGTTGCATTAGATCTAACGTAACACTTTTTAGGTAACACTTTTCAAATTTATGTAACACTTTTCAAATGTTTAAGTAACACTTTATAAACTATTCTAACATTGTTAATAAGTGTTGCAAGGAAAGTGTTACCTTAGCCTGATTTTGTAGTATATACTCCCCATGTCCTAGTATAAGCTGTAATTGTACTTGGTATTCATTTAGTCAAAATTGACTAATTTAACCTATAAAATTCTATAGATATATAAGCAAGGATGTTATTATGTATCATACTGTTGGATTTGTCATAATGTGTATTTTTTAAATATTAAACATAATTAAATGAGTCCGTCTCTTGAAAGATGGTCATTCCATAAGTTATAGAAAGATCAAGGTTTAAACTGCAAATTAGAATAAATTAAGATAAAATTTTTGGGTTGCATCACTCTAGTCATAAACTTATAACTACTGCATGTTGCATAATAAATATTTAATATTGTAACTAAAACATTTTACCTTCCTATAATTCTAATTCAACTCCGTCTTGCCATATGTCTATGAAAAGATGATTTTTCTCTAGACTTTTCCTAATTAAATATTTTAACTATTAAATATATTTTTAAAGGGTAAAATGCATGCATGCCCCCTAGTATCTTGGTTAGTGCACATATACCCTCCACTTTTTCAAAAGTGCACATGTACCCCTAGATTAGCTGTGACTTAAAAACTCATACTCCTCCTGCCTGGGTTCGACGTTGACCTATTGTTTTCGGGTGTTTGCCAATATTGAAATTACAAAAATAGACTTCACTCATTTTTTAAAAGTTAAGGACCATTTTACCCTCCACTGAAGTGGGGCCTACCCTTCATCAACATCAATATAAAAATGCTATGTCAAAATTTTGAGTCCAAAAACAGTGCGATCTGAACTAGGATTCGAATCTCTTCATCTGTGACTTGGTTGGGCAAGATTTTGTTCTTGTTTCCAACCCTAATTCGAGTGGATTTCCCTCTTCTGTATCGGATTACACGAACGGATTCAAGATATGGGGGCGAAACCTGAAATTGGTTTCTAATTTTTGGGTTTTTTCCTTTAGGGGTAAAATAATCATTTCCTTTGAGTTCGATAATGACCAAAATTGACCAGTTTTTAGATGTCACCAGGTTACAAATGCACTTTTAAGAAAATGAAGGGTATATGTACACAAATAAGGAACTGAGCAGTATAAATGCACATTTTTCTTTTAAAAATTAACTATTAAAAATTAAAGTGTGCAACTTATAACGTGACAATAACGTATAAAACATTTGTTAGTAATTTGAGATTATAAAACATACCAGGTGGACAAAATCTCTGGCTGAAATAGCTAAAATGTCAGCACATGAAACAACCCCAGGGCATTTCCCCTCCACCAGTGCCTTAGCTTTGTTTATGCTTTCAAATGCCTCCTTTGCCAAGTCTTCGTTATCCTCCGCCTCCCTTTCACCCAATTCCTTGCTTCCGGGTCTACCCGATATCAAAACGGATCCATCACACCCCTTCATCATCATTTGATCATTTCCAAGAAAACATAATTCAAACTCACAAAATCGGTACCCAAAATATATAAACTCAGATTATTAATGCACACAACACTAGTTAGAACCTTAATTTCCTCTATTTTCTCGAACAATGTCGTGCTCTCTTTTTTGGAAGAATATGGAGAATTTAATTGAAGGGATATATTGAATTGTGAATTATGCAATTCTTATCATATTTAAAATGTGCCCCCGTGAAATCGATTAAAATAAAACTTTTGACACTGTTAGATTGTGTTTGGTAATTAAAATGAATGCAATCAAAACAAAATAAAATGAAACTCTTCAACTAAATATCTTATCCGTCTCCATTTAATCCATTAAGATCATTTTTGGCCAGTCATTTTAATTGTCAAAAATATTTCATTAGAGTGTGTTTGGTGTAGTTAAAAGCAAGACAGGCCATTTTCTATTTCTTCCAACAAAAAATGTTTATTCCATCTGTCTTAACTCTATTTGCAAACAATCATTATCATGTTGTTTAAAAAATATATTTGACTGTTGTACGAATTCAACAATATCATATACAAAAATATTATTATTCATACATCTATTTAAATAAGAGGTCAAACTCTAATAGAGTATTGTGTCAAAAAACAAGAATGCATTTAAAGTTGGACGGAAGAAGTACTATGCTTTTAAAATAAACTGTTTTTTTAACACTTAACCAACCAGGTAAAAGTATTTAGTTTATATAGAAAGAACTTATGAATCGTGTTAAAATGAAAGGAGTGTTGTCTTAGGTCAATTAATCAAGGAGACAAATGCACTACCTAAGATTCCGGGATTAACTTTCTTACGTACATCAACGAAACAGTCGTGGAAGAAGAGGCGGACGGTGGCCGGAGCTGTCACAGGGGATTCTTTGAACTGCTGGGCAGTGACGGAGGCCACCAGCTGATCGACCTGAGGGCAGGATTTTGCGTAGAAGTCGACGGAAAGCTGCCGCGGTGCTGCCTTGCCGCCGCGAGTGGCGTTGTTGGGCGGGGAAGTTGAGGATGACAACGTAGGACAGAAACATAGCAGGAAAAATGTGCGAAAAGAGAAAAGCATGGTAGCAGGAGTACAAGGCGATGCGCTTGTGTATTTTAACTAGGATTGATCAAGTCAAGTGCATTTATGCATTCTGCATTAAATGACCATGTTCGAGAAGAGAGAATCAAAACCCGTGAAGAACAGAAGCTATAAATACTTGTACAGAGACTTAGGGAGTGGAGTTTGATGTGGAACTCACATGTATTGGCTGGTACAATTTGAACATTGCTTTTCTGTTGAAACTCCTCCTCTAGTCTAGTTATAAAAAGAGAAATAAGACATAAAAGGCTATGGTATCACATAGGTTGAATAGAAATTCTGTCATTTTAGTTGGGAAAGAGAGAGTAGTAAGATAGAAGAGTAATTATCTTGAATATAAGTGATACTTTCACCACATTAAATGATACCTTTTGAAATGAGTCAAACCCAAGTCTTCTATAATCTCCAGTCCCAACGAAATTTGCACGATTAATTGTTTTTGGTTCGGTAATTTAGGTGGGTTAATGTGTCAGTGCACATGGATTGAAAAATATGGGTATTTTCATCATGCCCACGAGTTTAAAAAGGGCCCTATCTAATATATTTTCTTCATATGAAAGGATTTCATATTTTTTGTCATTCTAGGTAAGTTTCAAATTGAGTCATTTTGGTAGGACGGACTATAATATAAATTATGTCCTTTTAGTTGGGAAAGAGGGAGTAGTAAGATAGAAGAATAATTATCTTGAATATAAGGGATACTTTCACCACATTAAAATGATACCTTTTGAAATGAGTTCAAAGATAAAACTGTGAAGACTAAATCCAAAGCGTGAAATATTATATTAAGGTGGGTTGAAGTAGATTTTGCAGTTCCACAAGCGGTGTGTGATGCATCTTGGAACCACCTATGATACGAGTTGAGAAAGATGACGAAGGGATGCTTTCTATTAGGAAACCCTCGAGCCGATAATTGAGAGTCCCTATCGAGTCCCTGAGAAGATCACCAAGCTTCTCGTCACTATTCTGGCTCATGTCCTTAGAGACGATAAGACTCCCAGTAGCCCTTGGTCAGGAAGGTGTGTTGTCTACGAGAGGCATCTAAGGTTTAGTTTAGGCTTTCCCTTCCCTCATCTGTTCTCTTGGCTTCTTGAGGAGCACAAGGTTAGTCCTGCCCAGCTCCACCCCAATGTAGTCACCTACTTTTTGGCTTTCAAGACCCAATGCCAGAAACCAGAGTTCACCCTCTCGTTTGAGTTATTACAGTCTATTTACTACATGTCTCGAATCAAGGCAGTTGTTAACAAGAGGGGGAATCTGAAGACATTACACCATCAGCAATAGGATTTTATAGCATCCCATCGAGATTCCTACAAAGTGTCATGGGTGGAATTCGACTCTTGTTTACACATTCGAGTGTGAACTAGACTGCTATTGGGTCTCTTCGTGGAATTCTAGCCCAGTCCTTGAAAAGTTTGCTGAGTACCGGATCTCTAACGCTTTAGTGGAAGATTTATAAGCTCACGGGAGTCCCCCTGCTAGATCCCTCGGCTTTTAGTGCATTGATAAGCATCTACACCTGGCCATCAAAGGTTTATGATCGGTGGGTATACAGCCAACCTCCGATCTTGATAAAGCCTCCCCCAATAGTGTCCTCGGATGCTTCCCTCAAGAAACAGGGGAAGAAGGTAAAATAGAGTAAACCAACGAAGGAGAAGAGGAAGCCTGCAACAGATGTTGTGGGACTGGCTCCTAAGAAGCCAAAGACGAAGAAGAGTGTGGTTGGGGACCCTTCAAAGATCGTTTTGAAAACCCGAAGGAAGGTGTCTTCTGCTGATTGGGCCTCTGTCACTGGGTCCCTTCAAAGGGATTTCACTGTTGGTCCTATCCTCAAGGTTCAGGAAGGCAGCTCGACGCCCAACAAAGGTGCTTGTTGGTGTGCACGTTCCCATGTTTTATTTTTTGAAATTTAGTTCTTTTTCTTCTATATGTGAATTCATCTCCTTTGTTTGATCCTTGTAATTTCATCTTGTAGTGGGTCTGGGCAACGATTTTTTTTACGGCAATGAGGAGGTAGTTGTTTCCCCTAGGAGGATTTGGCCAGGGTACCCCCTCCCCAATATCAACCAGCCTAA
>JAULKK010000006.1:12352362-12365969 GCA_032355705.1 Rubia peregrina
ATGTTCACTGGTAGTTCAGGCCAATGCGACATCTGTTCTTGGTAACCTGCATGGTACTGGCCATCCAAGCAGGGTAAGTTGAGATACAAAAGAAAAGAAGAAGAAGAAAAAAACTGAACCAGATGAAGCACTCCAATAAAAACTTGCCAGATTATCTTTCAACTGTGTGCAGAAAAATAATGCCAAATTATGAAAATCATAAAGCTGGGGAATTCAAATGGCACAAGATTCCTCTAAATAGCTCTTAGATGTGATTAAAGACACCAATGCGAAGAAAATTACAGATTTTCATTAAAACTTTTAACTGTGGTTGAGGATAGTTTCTGGAGTCTGGATAGCAGACTGGGGAATGGGGGGATGGAATAATAGTGAAGATTGAATTTTTATAGAGGATTCTAACAATCAGGAATCCCCCAAACACATCGAACTAAGTTGGTTCTATACCTATTACAATTTCATTCTCATAGCACCTAATTAATATACATAATGCTCCTACACACCACCTTATTGCTCAAGTTGAGACAAGAAATACAAGGTAATAGAATATACTACAAATGGTGTAAGACATGTCCACCAGGTTGGAGGAAATCTACGACACCCAATCTTGCCCTGGTTAAACTTCAGCCTAGTTCCCTAAACATAACTGTATTTACAAATAGTGAGCTGTATCCAAGTGTGCAGAAGGCTAATTTTTCCGAATAGAGTGTGCGCTAATTTCGGCTGGCAGAGAGGGGAAAGTTTATCCAGCCACTACACAGTGAAAGCCAAAACAGTGGTGATTCACTCATCTGATAATGATACTATTTAATAGCTCATGCATTCAACTTGCAGGGAAGAACAAAGAAGAAAATGTAGTGGAGCACATATGTACAGGCTGCATCTGCAAATGATAAATTGTCCGCTTAAGCATGATTTCTGCTGCTGAAAAAGAAAATTTAGCCATTCTGAAAAAGCATTTTAAAAGCTCAAGATCATCAAATGTTTCTTTACAATATTCAGATGCAATATGGCAGTAGCAATATAACCGTGGGAAAAGATGATCATGGGAGAAAGGTAAAACAACAGATGGCCATATTCCAACATTTTTATTTATGCTTCCCAGAGTAGGGTGCACACTAGAGTTTTTCTAGTCACTACACAGTAGAATGTACAACAGTTAAACTGATGAAATGAAAATACACAACACTCATTCTAAAGTTGCACGGAGACTCGTGCAACTATGACAGGAAAAGTACATGAATGTTGCTTGTTTCCTAGAGAGCTTTTGGTTGGAAGACAACTACAATTTTCTAATGGAATAGCTACAAGGTTCAATAGTTAAAGTCACAAATTGCACAAACTAGGGTCCTGGAACAATAGTGTCTTTATTTTATGTAGGTTCCTATAGACGAGCCGAAGGTAGTCGGACCATAATAGAAACAAATAATTTCTGGAGAGGTTTCACGCTATTGCATCTAATGAAATCCAAGTCAAAATGCTTGACCATACCAAATTCATGACCTTTTGTGTTTTTAAATCTCCACATTCCATACAAGTGCAAATCATGTTGCACAAGTATAAAAAAAATGCCAGTAGAGAGAAATAGAACACGAAAAAAAGCGTTGAAACATGATATACAATTGTGCATCAATACAGCAAAGAATAATGTGAATTTATATTACTCCAGAGTATCCATACAAGGCTTGTCATGACAGTAGCACACAAAGATCAGCAAAACTAACATATGACTGAGGTGGAACCTTGGAAAAGATAGATATTACCATATCAAACAAAGAGGGGTCATCTTTAAAATAGTTGAGCGCCTCCTCACCGCTTTAAAGACAAGCAAAATACAATAACATAAGTTTCACCCTCTCCCATACGCACACAAGATATGATAAAGACAAACATCAAAGACAAATGCGAGAAAACCTAAGATCAACAATCTCAGGAAAAGAAAGGAGATTTAAGCTACCTGCAAGTGTAAAGTTTCTCATTAATCATGCGAAAATGACCTCCGGATAATCGCGCCTTCATCTGTACCGCGAACAACATAGGTTAGCCAATGACTCTATGAGTAATGCAGTGGACGTACAGAGCAGAAAACAGAAAAACAAACCTTTTCCAAAAAGCTAGAGGCTGTGGACTTGTTATTCTTCTCCTTCACTGCGGCGGCAGAACTGGGATTTTTCCCAGCATCGATGGTCTGTTTAGGCGGGGAAGCACCTTCACGGCGGCGTTGCCCTCTCTTCCGCTTTCTGTTACGCCGCCGCTGGTTAACTTCTCCTGCCTTCGTTTCCGTCATCTAGCTCCCTGAGTAACAAGGGCATCAGTTTTTCAACTCGGTGTTTTTTCCCCTTTCACTTTCCTTACTAAAAAAAATTTACATCAAAAGACAATTTATTTATTTATTTTGGTACACAAAAGTCTCGTTTTATCGAACCTAAATTTTATGCTAGAGTTTAATGAGGTGGGGTTATAATTAAAATAAACTAAAAAGGAAGATGAATTTTTTTGTAAATATAAAAACTTTTGGTCCATATATAAATAAGAGTAAAGTGTTAAAATAACCCTAACTTTAGGATAACCTTGCAATCTCATAAAGTGGCAAAAATAACCCTTGACTCCATTGAATTTTTAGTCAACCATTTTATGACCTGAATTTTTTTTTAAAGACTTATTTGCCCTTGAATTAAAAAGGGAAAAATAAAATATATGAAAAACCAAACTTTCTTTCCCGATTCTTCAGCCCTTCCATTTCTTCATCCCTCCTTTTTTCTTCACCATGTCGCCAACCTAAACATGAAAAGCAGAGGTTTGGACTTTCCTGAACCTGAACATGAAAGTCATTTTCTTCTTCTTCACCATGCCGCCGTTCTTGGAGTCAATCTCTACTTTCCGTTTCTTCACCATTTTTCCATTTCCACCTCCGTACCTCTGTGCTCCCCATGGTCCTCAAATTTGGCATTGACGTAATGGTTTTGCCTGCAAAGTTTGCGCCTCAGCTGCGATGGCTAACCCAGAGGTGAGGAATCTGAGCGGCGACAACGGTGCAGGTTTCATTCGGTCAGTGGAAATGGGTTTCACCAACTCACAAGTTGGGGTTTCTGCCTAAAATTGTTGATAGGTTGAAATTGTTGATCGGTGGAAATGGGTTTGGATCGATCAGGTGAAATTGTTAATTCTGGGCTGCACAAGTAGGGGTTTCACAGGTAGGGTGGAGTTGTTGATTCTAGGGCTGCGAAATAGGTCGGGCGGCAGGAGGTGGGGGCTAAGAGGTGGGGATAGGGCTTTCGGCTGTGTTGGTGGTGTGTTTTATTATCGATGGTGGAGTTTGAGTTGTCAAAAAATATAGTTTTCGACGGTGGAGCATTGGTGGCGGCAGGGGTGAGGGGAAATCAGCGGTGGGGAGGCTATTTGTGCTAGGCTTGGTGGTAGAGTTTAGGGGAATCGGTGGTGGAGGTGAGGGGAAGGGAAATTGGTGATGGGAGGCGGTGGGAGGTGATGTCTAGGGTTGCAGGCAGCGGTGGTGGGGGAGAAAAGAAAATGGCGGAGAAAGAAGATCGGGAGGGGTGGCAGCGGGCGACGGTGGAGAATTCCGACAACGATGGAAAATTTCGGCAACCATGGCGGATCCCGGCGGCGTAGCGAATTCCAGCGGTGGTGCAGTCGCGGTCTCGGTGGAGTAGCAGCAATAAGGAAGAAGATGATGAATGTCATTTTAGGTATCAGCTTTTTAGTTTTTTAGTTAAGGGTATTTTTTTGTCATTTCATATTTTATTATGCCAGAATTGAGAGGGTCAACACCAAAAATAGGGATTTTGGGTATATCGGCATTAATTTTTCGAAAGTTATGGTTAGATTGGCACATACAATAATCAGTTAGAGTTATATTGACACTTTCTGAAATTGCAGGGTTATATTGGCACTTATAGGCTAAAGTTAGGGTTATAAATGTATTTAACCCTATAAATAAATATTACAATTTCATGTATTTATTTCATTTTTACTTTTTATTTTTGTTGAAATCCTCCGCCGGAAACCACCACTGGTCAATGGTAACCGTCGGAATTCTGTCGGATTTCCTATAAGTTAAGCTGAGTCGCGTTTTTGATATGTGAGATGTATGCGCTTTTGCGACGGAGGACGATGGCTTCGACGACGAATGGTGGACGACGGACGATGGTTGCGACTCAGTTTTCGGAAGTAAGAGGTGAAGTTTAATTGTGTGTTTTGTTTTTTTTCTTCAAAGACATGTACTCGGATTTAATATTATTTCACTGAGAGTATATTTAGCAATGGTTCTTTGGTGTAGACTGTGTGGTGGTTAGTACTTTGGAATTTGATGTTAGAGGCCTATGTTCAAATCTCACAAGCCCATTTTTATATTTAAAATATTTATATTCTTGAGGTACTGCAACCTTTTGGTTGATGTTATAGTTTTTTTCCTCTCATGTTGATGTTTTTCATTATTCGGGTGAGGTTTAGTTGATATGGGTTGATGTTTTGTAGTTTTATTGGGTGATATGGATTGCTATTTATAGTTTATAGTTTTTATTTTTTTCATATTGATGTTTTCCATTTTACGGCTGAGGTTTTGGTGATAGAAGTTGATGTTTGTACCATTTTTGGTTATATAGGTTGATGTTTGTTGTCTTTTTTCACATGTTGATACTTTTCATTTTCCGGATGAGCTTTTGGTGATAGCAGTTGATGTTTGTAACTTTTGGGTGATATATGTTGTTGTTTGTAGTTTTATTTTTTTAAAAAAAATTGATAATTCAAGGTTTGTAAATGTTTTATGATTTTCAGAGTGAAGAATTTATACACTTGAGATACTATAACTTTTTAGTTGATATTTGTAGTTTTCTTCCTCTCATGTTGATTTTTTCATTTTTTTTTTGTAAGTTTTAGTTGATATGAGTTAATGTTTTGTAGTTTCTTTTAGGTGATACGGGTTGATTTTTTAGCTTCCCCCCCCCCCCTCTCATTTTGATGTTTTCATTTTCTAGATGAGTATTAGGTGATAGAAGTTGATGGTTAAGCTTTTTTGATGATATAGTTGATGTTTGTAGTTTTTTTCCTCATGTTGATGGGTTTCATTTTCGGGTGAGTTTTAGTTGATATGAGTTGATTTTTAAAGTTTATTTTGGGTGATATGGGTTGATATTTTTAGCTTTTTTTCCCTCTCATTTAAATATTTTTCATTTTCTATGCGAGTTTTAGGTGATAGGAGTTGGTGTTTGAGCTTTTTTGGTGATATAGGTTGATGTTTGTAGTGTTTTTTTTCTTCTCTTGTTGATGTTTTTCATTTTTCGGGTGAGGTTTAGGTGACAAGAGTTTATGTTTGTAGCTTTTGGGTGATATAGATTGATGTTTGTAGTTTTTTTAAAAAAATTGATTATTTAAACTTTGTTGATGTTCTTATGTTTTTCACTTTATAATATTTATGATTTTTAGTTGATGTTTTGTTAGTTGTAGTCAATGTTTTTCAATTTTTTGTTGATTTTTGATTTTTATATAGTTTTTGCTACAATTTTTAATCGACGTTTTATAATTTTCGGTTGATATTTTGCTAGTTGTAACTTATGTTTATCATTTTCATTTCGATGATCATACTGATTTTTTACAATTTTAAAATTTTAAAATTATTTTAA
Organism: Rubia peregrina; assembly: GCA_032355705.1. Lineage (NCBI taxonomy): Eukaryota > Viridiplantae > Streptophyta > Magnoliopsida > Gentianales > Rubiaceae > Rubia > Rubia peregrina. The sequence continues at coordinate 12,357,999 of JAULKK010000006.1, forward strand.
AATTTATATTTTTGCAGATTAAAAGTTGGAGGGAAAATGATGGGGAAAATTAGAGAAAAGTTTCTGAACAAATATTAGAGATAGGTTCTTGAAAAAATATTAGACATAGGTCCTAATTAGATAATTATTTGATGTATGTCTTTGAAAAAATATTAGAAATAGGTCTTTAAAAAAATTATTAGACATAGGTCCTAAGTAGATAACAATGAGAAATAGGTCTCTGGAGCTAAAATAGAATTTAGACTATCTAACATGAAACCATCTCATTTTGGTAAAAAGTGGTACTAAATTATCATTGGCCGGAATTGGTGAGTTACGAATAAAGTGCAAACATGCTAATGAGTGTGTCTCTACGGCAAGGAGTTTATCAACTTTAATAATGATGATAAACCTTGTAAATACAATAGTTAAAATCTATGTTTTTCTAACCAAACATTTAATAATATTAGGAAACTTCATTATGTAGCGAAAAGTATTATCACAGTCCATTTGACTACCAAAAACGTGATCTTCCTGCTGCATGTTCCACGTCGGTTACTGATAGTGTTGTAGTTCTTGGTAGCACTTTTTGTATACTGGCAGAAAGCTGCATTTGTCTTTATCTGTGTCCAGCCTTGGTACATGTGAACGTTCTCCTTTCCTTTCAGTAATCAGTAGAGCTGAATATTTCCTACCTTCTCACTTTGCTTAAATGGGTTATCATGTTGAGTTGTTTGTTGTTGGAGTTAGTTGATTGTGGTATCTGGGGTTGTTCACACTATTTGTTCTCCTTGAAGCATGTGATTCTCTATCGTGAGCGTTGCAGTAGTATCCTTTGTCCTTTCCAGCGATGGCAGTGTGTGGTCTATCACCACATTATTCCTGGCACATTAATGCGCCATATACAAATCATACTAACTATATATCCTCCTTCTCTGGTGCTATAACAACCAATCCTCCAGCTAGACCCCTAGTGTTTTTGGACTCCCTCTATTAAAATCAAACTCTAGTCGGTAGGCTCTCCAGGCTCTCTTTGCAAAGTCACATTCAAAAATCATTTGTTTAACTGTCTCCTCCTCTACGTAACACAATTGATATTTGATGAATTTGTCCATGCATTTTTCCATAGATTTGGGGTGGTGGGAGATGCTCCTTGGATTAGTCTCATGAAGAGTAACTTTAGCTTCTCCGGAATGTTGTCATGGCACAATTTCTTCCACAATAGAATGTGTCTCTTCTCTCCCTCCTATTTGATTTTTCACAATGGGCTCTTCCTCATCATGTTATTCCAGTCTATGTGGTAGCATGATTTGACCGTATAAACGCCTAGGTCTTCCTTCTCCCAAGTCTGGTGGTCAGTTGCACCGAAGTTGTACTGCGAATTTGAATTCTTGTGATTTGTTTGATGTTTTCCTAGTAAAAAATTATTTATAGTAGGGCCATCCTCCATGTACAGTTACTGCCGATCAAATCACTAACTTAGAATCTCAACCATCTTAGAATTCTTGTTTCAAAACAGGTTGGATTGAGTTGGTTTTGGACCCAGTTTGTCTGAATGTCGGCATTGTTTCTCGTCACTATCTTCCACTTGAGATGTATTTCAATTAGTTTCATGCACCATAGTAGACCCATCCACCCCTAGGAGTTGCCCCTTTTTGCCTTGGTTTTTATAAAGTCTGAGCACTTGTAGCACTTACTTAGAAAGAATTTTGCAAATAAAGATTGCTTATTCAGTATTAGCATCCATTTTTGTTTTCCCAGCATCGCTTGGTTCATCTCCATAGTTGATCTTCTAACTAGCCCACCTCTCCACTTTGATTTGTCAAATCTTTTCCCATGATTTTCAGTTTACACTTCTCAATTCTGGATCTTGGGCCCATATAATTATATCCATATGTTTGTCCACCAGCTTCGTCATCGTATTAAGGATTCAAAATATCCCTATGGTGTAATGGGCTAAGAAAGTTAGGACATACCCCATGACTGATATGTCGCTCTTCCTCCAGGCGTTCGTCCTATCTATGATCTTCCACCAGGCGGTCGTCCTAGCTATGATCTTACATTACAAATAGCTGAACAAACACACCTTCGATCAGTCAAAAACCATGTTGTGCCATAGGTACTTTCTTGGAGAAGATACGTTGTGATGCTGAAACTCCACCTAATTAGGTCATTCTTTCGTGATTCCACAATCGGACTCACGGGTACAACATACTTTTGAAAGTTTATATGTTTCACTGAGTAGGGCGCAAATAGGTTGATAGTTGATGTTAGCTTTCAAATGCATTCTCTTGAGGCCTAGAAAAATAGGGTGTAAGCATCTACAAACATGGGTTGAGAAACTTGTGGGACCGATCATCAAATTTGTATGCCGACATAGACCTATTGGAAAGGCGTTGATGCCAACATAGATGAAAATTCTTCCTACCACAGATAATAGGTTTGGTGAAAGTGGGCATGTTTATCTCAACCCTTGTTTTGGATGGAATGGTTCTGATATGTTGCCAAACTTAATGGAGTATGCTATTGTGGTTACACACTTCATTATACATTTGATCCACTGTGCTGGAAATCCCATCCATTTCATAACATCTTTCAAGAAGATCTATGCCATTATGTCATAAGCCTGACCCATATTTATTTTTAGTGCAATTGGGGTTTAGCACACTCTATTATCTCATGGGCATTGAGCGAGTTTTCTACTATGGATATTCCCTACATGAAACCGACTTGGTTCCTGGAGATAAGGTATCCCATTACCTTTTTTTAAATCAACTTGCCAATACATTTGCTATGATTTTATACTTGACATTATGTAAGCTAATTGGACGTAAATCAGTATATTTTTTTTGGTACCTTCACTTTTTGGATTAGTTTAGGGTTGTGTTTTTCCATTCATTGAGTATTGTTCCAGTGTGAAATATTTCCTGGATGGCGCTAGTTATTTCCTCCCCTACTTCATCCCTGTAGTGTTGGTAAAATCTGGTTGGGATTACGTTAGACCTTGGTGTTTTCCACTTGCCCATCTAAAATACTGCTCCTTTCACTTATTTTCCTATGATGGGTTCCGTTAGACTGGTTTGTTATGTTGATGTAACCCCTAGTTGAATGAGATTGAGAATGTTGCCTATATTTTTTTGCCAAAAACATTTGGTCGCATAATAGTTTCCTTCACAAACACTGAGCTGGCATAGTCTACCAATAGCTTTTGTAAGGCCTTGGATTCCATGATCCATGACCCATGAACCACTGCCATCATTCAGTTGCATAATATGGTTCCTTCCTCTACACTTCTTCACCCAGTTGTGATAGAATATATTTTTCTCGTTCCCATTCTTAAACTAGTCCATTCTTGCTCTCTGCTTCTAGAAATCATTCTGCATGGTTAAGAAATCATCTAGCTCATGTGAGATTTTTTTTGTATACTCCACACCTTGCCTTGTTCTTGAAGTTGAGTTATTTCTTTTTATTTCTTGTAGATTAGTTTCTTAAGACTTCCAAAGTTCTTCCAACTCCAATTGCTCAGCCTTTGCATTTGTTTGATTCGATTTGAGGTCCACTAGTGACATTTGTTGATGTTGATGGTGTGGTATTTGGGATTACTTTTCTAGAGATTCTTCTTTATTTTTCCACGTCTTGTTTACCATAAATTTTACCTCTTATCGCCTAAGCCAGTATGCCTCGAACTGTGGCTTCCCCTTTCATTTGGATTTTTTTTCCAGTGGTGAGTTTATAGGGTTAGTGGGTCGTGATTTTGACCTCATGATTGTGTGTTTGTGAAAATGATACATATCAAACCATGACTTATTTTCAAAGCTCTAATCCAGCCTTTCCAAGATAGACTGATTTCATTTTCTCCCATTCAACCATGTGAACCAGTGATCATTGTTGTCAAGCTCTGAGAGGTTGCATATTTAGAGCATGTTACCTGCTTTTCGTTTCTTGTGATGTCACTAGATGCCCTTCTCTATTGTCTTCATTTCCAGTAACTCGGCTAAGTCACCCCCACTATAACACAAGTCCTATAATAGATACCAGGGTGTCCGTTTAGGTATCCCAAACTTGATTTCTATTTTTCTTAATAGAGTATCCATACAACAAAAAAGCATTCATTCCTCCCTCGTAGCTCAGGTAGTTTTACAACAAGAAATTTTGGCAAGTTTGTACCACCACTGGGTGTGTCTAATGTGTCCATGCTACATAGATCTTGCCACTTGAGCCAACTGAATCTATTACCAAGCGTTAATATTGCTATATACGTACTTGGTTTCCATAAGAAATAAGAAAGAAAATACTAGGAAGCTATTGAGAACATTTAATGTAAGGGGATGAGACCGTACTCTGCAGTTTCAGTTGAGTAGATTCATGTACCTCTTGGTGGTTGTTCTGAACCACTTGCTAAAGTACCTTCATCGGATGAGTTATTTTGTTGCATAACTATGGAGACAATTTCTTCATATGTGTGTGCCAAGAAGACCGCAGTTTGTCCTTGCTCCACTCCTGACTCCTTATATGCTTTTATGGCGTTTCTTTTATGCTGAAAGCAATATTCCCAACTCGGTTTCTCAGCATATCATCATTTGCCTCCCCATCTCACTCGTATTTGGAATGTATTCCTGCATTGCCAACTCGATAACTTCCTCTTGTGTGTTTGTAAGATCCTTATATTTTTCCTACACTTTAATGACTAATCTTTTAAAGCCCACCATATTCAACTCAAGAGGTATCCCATAGCTGGATCCCTCAGTTGCTCCTTCTATGACTAGCTTCATACTCTACATATTACTTTGTTTCTACTTCTCCATAAACAATCTTGTGGCAATGGTCGACTTTGACTTGGCAACCCATCTAATAGTAAGTCTTAAGCATCGTCGCTCCGCATATATATGATGTGAAAGATAATAATACCTAGTTGATAAAAATATAGGCATGAAAATTTAAATGAAGAATAGCCCCTGTAGTTGCAGTCAATGCCGAGCAAGATTGGAAGTTAATGAAATGACCGAAATACCCTCACACACTTATACCAAAACCTTACTTATTTTTTAAATTCCATCAATCCTAGATATTCTGCCATAGCCATTGACCGATGAGTAATTCTACTATTGTCGTCACATTATAAAAATTAGCAAGAAAAAATGAAGAAAATGAAGACTCTGGGTGGTGGTATGCAAATTTATTTCCGTGGTGTTTGTAGTGGGGACGCTTGAAACCATTGGTGGGAACATCAAATGAAGAGGATCTAGGGTGGTGGGGGAGAGAGGAAGGGGACCAGTACGAGGGACGGTGGTGGCGGGGCAAAGAAATGGAGGATGTGTGGTGGTATGAGAGGGTTAGGGATATGGATCAGAGTTGTGGAAGAGATATTGGTGGATGAAATCTATGGGCTAAAATTGCTGAATTAATAGTGACAGTAGTACGATGAGATGCGAAATGGATGCTATTGAGTTGGGTGGTAGAGGTGAGCATCACGATTATATGGAAAAATGGGTGGTAACTGAAATCAATGGGTGTGCCAACGTTTAAATTAATGGTGATAGTGGTGGGATGAGACACTACAAAGGTGGTGTTGAATTTGGGGGGCGTTGGTAGGTGCTGTTGGTGTCGATGACATGGCGGAGATAAGCTTATGATTGTGTTTTGAAAAGGCAGTGATATGGGGTGGGTTACGCTGGGTGGTGTGACTACATTGGTGGTGAGGTTGTGATGTTGGTGATATGGTTGGGCTTGTGTTTTTAGGTTATAGTGGTGGCAGGTGGCGCGTTTTTGGAATGAAATGGTGTAGATGATGCAGTGATAACAATGGTAGTGGTTGCAAATTGGTATTTGAAAAGATATAGCTCAGCAAGGCATGAGATATGAATTACGCGAAGCAGAGAAGGAGGAGATCCACTATTGTCTGGTTGAACATGAAGAATCACTTTAACTTAAGGCATCAAAATCTCCGTCATCCACACCATCTTCCTTCGAGGATTCAATGTTATCATTCACTATATTTTCTGTCTCTAAATGAGCTATCCGACGAACTACCTTCAAAGTCAAAGTAATCGATGACGAATTCGACCTTACTTTCCAGTCGGTAGGGCTTTCCAGACCAAAGGACTTCTCGATTCCTTTTGCAACATGAAAAACAACCAAAGAATCGTCTTTGCAACAATGGTTAAGGCTGAAATCAATGGGTACAAATCCTAAATAATGGTGATTTGGGGTGGAGCTGGTGTGATGAAGGGAAGGCAAAGAAAACAAAATACCTAGCGATGATTTGCGATTATATTCCCTCGATTTTTGTTAGAGGTCACTTAAAATATTCTGTAGACACAAAGAGCGGAATGGGATCGATGGTGGAAGAGAGAGAGGAATGAGACTGGTTGGGAGTGGCAGAGCGCGAAAGAGGAGGGACGTGGTGGCGGAGAATGACTAGATATAGAAACCAGTGTTGTGTCAATGATGATAGTGGATGAAATCAATGAGCGTGGCAGTGTTTAAATTAATGGTGATCATGATACCACGAGGTGTGATAGGTGGTGCGGAGTTGGATGGTATTGCTGGGTGGAGAAGGACAATGTGATTTTGTGGCAACGTTGGTGGTGAATGAAATCAATGAGTTAGGATTGACCAACAAACAAGACCATTTTACACATTTGATTTTTTTGCTAAAAAACGGCAAGAGTTGTGAAGTTATGTACTTCTACACCGGTTAAAGATTATATTAACACTTTCGAAAATTTATATGTTAGTTATATAGGCACATTTGAAAAATAAAGGTATTATTTTCCTTCTATACAAAGTCAACCAGAAAACGTAGATGTCTTATTTTTCTTGTGGACAAAGTCAACCAAACTACCAATTATTTAGGTCATTTACATTAACTATTTGCAGAAAATTTTCAAGTAAGTATTGGCTAAAAATGATAGCAGTTGAGTTATTCAAGTGTTATACTTATAGGAACACTTTTACAAAATTTAAGGTTACATTGATGCTCACATAGGCATTAATTGGTGTCTGCACAAGTTTCAATAGTAATCCGTTCGTCCCACGAATTTTGACATGTTCATTTTTTAAAGTCAAACTTGATAAACTTTAAAATTAAATATAAATTAATATATTTATAATAAAAATATCATGTAAAATATTGTTAAATTCGTAACATCTATGTATTAAATATTATATTTTTAATGTGTAATTATCACAGTAGGATACTAAAAATATAATTGGAAACGGTAAAAAAAAAGTAATATGCCATTTAACGATGGATACATCAGTTTTGCCCTATTTACTTTTTCACAGAGTTCAATGATTATGTTTGATCGTAAATATCTCTAGGTACATATAATAATTCTACATAAAAAATTAATATTTAAAAATTGATTTTAAAATGAATTTAATGATATCTTATATGATATTTTTATTATAAATATATTAATTTATATTTTGTCTCAAATGTATACTCCACTTTAAAAAAATAAATAGTCCAAAACTAGTGTATGACACTTTTGGTCCGAATATGAGCAAGTCTAGAGATATTGAGTCAACAAAGCAAAACTGAAATCGCCGGCAGTCTTAACGAACTGCGTTACCTTCCCCAATCTTATCGTATAGAACAGCATAATCTAATCCCCTCCCTAAACCCCATTCGTCTCGCCATCCCTTTCAGACACTCACACAGTGAACTTGCCGGCGGCTACGTATACACTGAACGTCCAACCTTAATTCCGACGAGCAAAAAGTCGCAATGACTTCCGACGACATAGAGAAACTCTACGAGTATGGAGAGCGTCTCAACGAAGCCAAAGATAAGGCTCAGGTTGGTGACTTTCTACTCCTTACATACTCCTAGGGTTTTTTCTATTTATGTTGTTTAAAGCAATTTTTAAATCTGTTTCTAGTAGCTGCGCGATTGAATCAGGATTGTTTGTTGATTTTGATGAACAGCATGCGGATGATTACGAGAATATAATAAAGGCTGCGCAGAGTAACAACATCAAGTCTATG
>JAULKK010000006.1:12543287-12558507 GCA_032355705.1 Rubia peregrina
TTAATACATAAATGTTAGTAAAATTCATAATTAATATTTTAACACCCAAGTGATACTTAATTAAATGATTTTAAAATCAAGATTTTAAATTTTATGGTATTTAATAATTTATTATTAATTAATAAATAATTATGTTAATTGTATGTTAAATTAAACATCTATGATACGATGTATGCTTTTGATAATCACAATAATTATAATAATTCTTACATTCAAATATGAAAAACATTTACTATAAGTGTCATATTAAAAAAAGATGAAAGAACTTTTTAAATTTAAAAAGAATTGAAAGGAGTTGAAAGTAGCCGATCATAAATTATTAAAGTTTAGTTCAGTTGATTTGAGCTGAAAATAACTGAGTTGAGAGGAACTGAGAGGAGTTGAGAAGAGTTGGGAGGAGTTGAGAGAAGCTGAGAAGAGTTGAGATGAGTTGAGAAAAGTTGATGTGAGATGATTGAAGTTGAGATGAATTAAGAAGACTTGAGAAGAGTTGTGAAAAGTTGAAATGAAATTATTTGATCTGAAATAAGCTGAACTGAACTGAACATGACCTTAGTTTATTCGTAATATATTCCACCGTCGCCGCGGTTTCTGCAGAAAGTAAACACACCAAACCAAAGTATAAAAACGACTCCTTCCGCTGTCGTTTTCTGGTCTATTCAAATGTCTTACATCACCGCCTTCGTTACCGGGGAAGAAGCCGTCAACGGCGGACCCCACTCACCGAAGCCCCGAAAGGAAATAAAGAAAGTACTGACAAGACTACAGCAAACAAAAACAGGAACCTTATTGGCAATGACACTTTTCATTCACAATATTGTTGCACATATTATTCAAAAATTGGTCAATCAAACATAATTATATTGTATAATATGGTCGCCAAATTATACTTTGCTTCGTCCCTTTTGATTTTCTGGGGTACTTAAGTTTTGATTAATTTGGAAATTTGAAGTTTAAACATGGCGGGTGGAGGTGAAGAAGCAGTTACTCTGGAGCATACTCCCACCTGGGCGGTGGCCTCTGTTTGTTTCGTTTTAATTGCTATCTCTATTCTGATCGAACATATTCTTCATCTATTGGCTAAGGTACGATGAGATCTTCGAGAATCAATTGGTAGTAAGAGGAAAAATTTCGACATTTCTTTCTGTTTGTATAATCGAGGTGGTTTAATGGGTTTTTTTTTGTTTTGTGAAATGGGATTCAGTATCTACAGGGGAAGAAGAAGCAAGCCCTTCTTTTTGCTCTCAACAGGATTAAAACTGGTAGGAGAAGTGGAATGTTTTCTTCATGCTTGATTGCTATTTTGTTTTTGTTTTGTAATACTTTGTTGAAATTTGCAGATTTGATGCTTCTGGGGTTTATCTCTTTGATGCTTACTGTGGTTCAGAAGCCGATTTCAAAGATTTGTATCCCGAGGAGCGTTGGGGAGACTTTCCTTCCGTGTCGAACACTGGAGAGTGAGGAAGGGGAAGAATCTGAGTGTGGAGAGGAGGTACTCCATCAGATGTTTGTTAATTCGTCTTATTGGAGCTGAATGTTTGAAATTTTTTCCTACTTATTCTGAAGACAATTCAAAGTAACTAGTGTTCGTGTATGTGTGTTTTCTGGTTGGTTTTCAAAGATGCATCATAGAGAATTGTCACCAAGTTGCACTATGAGAGTTTTGGCTGTCCTGAATTGTGTGTGTGCACGTACGTATGTGTCCCATCCGTTTGGTTATCAAGATTATTGCATAATGAAGAACTCTGTCTTTGTTTCTCTTTCCTCAATTTGATCGGTCCTGAATAAAGTGTGTGTGGCGCATCATGATTCATGTTTTGGGTGTCTTGGTTGATGGTTACGATTGTTAAGCTGAGGTTTGGTTTCCTGAGATCATACTTTATTCATGCATTGTATGGTTGTGCAATTGCATGACAGGGAAAGATGTCTTTGTTGTCGACGGAAGGTGCACAACAGCTGCAGATGTTGATTTTTGTGCTTGCATTTTTCCATGTTTTCACTTCTCTTCTCACATTCGGTCTTGGAAAGGCCAAGGTATGATTCTTTGACGATTTCCAAAATTAGTTCAAACGATTTCACAAGCTGTGTGCGATCTCCCGATCTTTGTATGATACTTTGGAAATGAAAAATGAGACAGAAGATGTAAAAGAAAAGAGATTCCTTAGAGGGCCTTAAATTACTCGAACTTTTCTATGACTCGGAACATTGCTGTAACTTTTTTGATTGGTGTTTGCTTGTGTCCAGATGATAAGATGGGAATCATGGGAGGCAGAAACAAGGACAACAGAATATCAGTATTCAAATGGTATGTTCACTCTAAAAAGCTTATTCTTTTTCCAGTTATCTGAAGATAGTAAATTTTTGTTTCTCTGCTCGTAAACAAGATATATATTGTTCGAAGAAAAGTTTACTCTTCCCTAGTCTTAGCGCTCTTTCTAGTAGTCATTTGTGCGAAGATCCTTAGGATTTTGTTTGCTCATTATTAATACTAGTATAGTACTGACCATACTCTCCTGTTTGCCATTGTCTTGATTCCATCTTCTTCTAGATTCCAGAAGGTTCCAGCTTATCCACCAAACCTCTTTTGGAAAGAGGCATCTCCAAAGTTGGAGTGAACACAGAATTTTCCGTTTGCCCGTTAGTGTTTATTGGAAACCTTTTCTCTAATGTTGTTTTGGTTTCATTCCTCATGGTTCTCATGCATATGCATCCTTTTCTAGGTTGTCTTCTTTCGCCAATTCTTCGGGTCTGTTTTCAGAGTCGACTACTTAACTCTTCGTCATGGATTCATTATGGTACTCGTCTCCTCTCTATCTGCGGAAGATTTTGTATAATTTGCTATTTACTATCTTCTCTTTTAGGCGCATGGTAGACAACACAGTAACTTTGACTTCCAAAAGTACATTAGGAGAACTCTAGAGAGAGATTTCGGAGTGGTTATTGGAATGAGGTAAACCTATCATTAAATTAGTCCTTTGCATCTGTACTACTAATTTTTACTATGAGTTCCGACTGTATTCATTGAACCATCAATGTCATCTTTTGCAGCCTCTGGATCTGGTTTTTCTCCGTGCTTTTCATATTCTTCAATGCATATGGTAACTCTCTCCTTTGTTCTTCAAGTCCACATGAGTGATGCCGTTAGCTATATGCCCGTATGACCAAATGTAATCTTGTGAATGCAGTATTTCACAACTATGTTTGGCTGCCCATCATTCCATTAGTGGTAAGAATAGGCTGTTTTCGCTCTTTTGCCCCCCAAGAAAGTTCTTTTAAGTGTTAATCATCGGTAATTGTGGTTTTCTTGCATTGTTACAGCTGCTACTGGTTGTTGGGACAAAGCTACAATCTATTATAACAAAGATGGGCTTAGACACCATTGATAAATCGCATGTAGTTCGAGGGTCGCTTCTTGTAAAGCCCAGTGACCATTTCTTTTGGTTTAGTAGACCAAAACTTCTGCTCCACCTGATGCACTTCATCCTATTTCAGGTTATTTAAAATTTTCAAGTCTTCAGCAAAAAATATTTCTGGAAGGAAGAAAATCCAAGTTTAATGATCATTTTTTTCTAATTTGAACAATGAATTCACGTATGTACTAAAGTCCTCAACCAAATTGTTTGCTGTCATAACATCTGATTAATTTGAGTTATCTTGACCATTCCAGAATTCATTTCAACTGGCGTTCTTTACATGGACTTGGGTAAGCGCTCTTGGCTCATGCAATGTAGTAGTCTTTCTATCCTTAAATCTACACGATATCGGATATTCTAACATTGATGCATCTATCACCAGTATAAGTTTGGACTTCGCTCTTGCTTTCACCAAGAAACTGAGGACATTGTGATAAAACTCACACTTGGATTTCTTGTCCAAATACTCTGTGGCTATGTAACATTGCCTCTCTATGCTTTGGTAACACAGGTAGATAAACTGTAAATTCACTAAATAATCTCTTCTGATACATGTAGTTATTTCATATTATGCTCACTCTCTTGATTGTTCCTTCACAGATGGGCACATCGGCATTGACAAACGTGTTTCCTGATTCACTGGTAAGGGGCCTCAGAAGGTGGCAGCGAAGGGCGAAGACAAAGATAGCTAAAAAGAACAACCATTGGCCAACAATCACTTCTCTCGACGCCTCAGAAGATTACTCCCTCACTTCACTGTCTTTCAGAACGCTTGATGCTTCCGTGTCTGCTGAAATGCAAAAGTCACCCGATGATGAGCTGCATACATCGATTGAAATAGCAGATGAAGGCATTGATGCAACAAGGAAAATGGAGAACTTGGGATCTTTTAAAGGTTTCGATTCGGGTAAAAGACAGATCATAGAGCACTAGCTCTGGGAGATAGATCTTAGTATAGTTAAAAACTTAACTGTGGAGAATTTGAAGTAGCGAGATGTAAATATGGCAGTTAGTCTGAGCTTCTTAGAACCTAAATGTCTTTGAACAAGTAAAACACAGAAGAATGTTCTCGGAAGGGGCAAAAGTTTTATACAGGAAAAAAGGCTGGGCATGCACGGCCTTCATGAGAATCCTTGACTAGCAGAATCAGTTTCATTTTTGTTTTGTTTTATGATATGAGAAAAGTGTTTTTATAACCTTACCAATTTGACACAAGTGTTAATATAATCATTTAGTGTTCAAAAGTGCCAATATAATTCTACATAATTATTGCAAGTGCCAAAACTTATAGAAATGTGCTGATAAAATCCTATAAGTTTTAGGAATGTGCTGATATAACCTTATAAGTTTTAGGAATGTGCTGATATAATCCAATCAGTTTTCATAATGTACTGATATAATCCAACATGTTACGACGATGGTGCCAGGAATGGGGGTCTGAGGGTTATATTGAGACTTACATTAACTAGTTTGAGTTATTTTTGCACTGAAAATTATCTGAGAATTATATTGATATGTAGTCAATTAGGTAGGGTTATATTGGTATATATCCATATTAGTCATATATAATATCTGTGATGTGTTCATAAGATTTGATTATTTTGGAAGTCAGATTTCACAATAGCACTGCAAGCTCAGAATATATCATTCTTAAAAATGAATATAAAGTATAATAACTAAGCCGACACCTGGTTGGGATCATGCAAAAAGTACTAGGACAATAAGGAAATCTTTGTGGGAAGATCTAAAAATGTTAGTCGCGGGTGCTATAATTGATAGAATGATTTCCCGTGATTGATTTGTTATTTAAAATAAGGAATAAATGAAAGATTACAATGGAGGTATTGTACCAGTTTAAATCTAATCTTACAATTAAATTGGTTTAATCTAACATCCCCTCAAGTAAAGCATCGAGTGTTCAGAGACACAAATTTGGATTTAAAGAATTTGAATAGCAAACGAGAGAAACGAGACACCTTTGGTGAAAATGTCCGCAATCAACAGAATAGTTGGAACATGAGCTGTTGGAACTAAATTTTCTGGGCAAGATTCTGATGGGCTTAGACCACCATTTGCACCAGAATAAGGGAGCGCTGGATTCGTCTCTGCGAGTACTATATTGTAGTATACTCATATGTTAAATTCAGGTTCCGTTTGAATGAGAAATGATGATTTAAAATTAATTACTTAAAGAGTAATATTTAGGGTTTGTAGTATATTAGAAATACCACATTGGAAATGGGAAGGAAATACGACTAGTATAAAGGCTAGTATGAAAACACTAGGAATATCAAGCAGTAGTTTAGGAGATCTTGACTCAAAACCACACGCTCCCGGTTCGGATGGGGACGGTACATGTTGGTTCCGTTCTCGGGAATGTTCGGGTAGGTCATTTTGGAATTTGATTTTTGAACCAGTCAACCCTCCTAATTGCAGAGGCATAAATCGCTCTCCTTGTCTTCCTCCTTTTTCATTGCAGAGCGTGGATTTCTCTCTTTTGAATTGAAGAGGTGTGGATTGCTCCACGACTCATTCTAACACACCAAGAATACAATCCTCTGCTCCTCTCTTTCCTTTGTTCTTCGTGTTCTTCGAGTTTTTCGCGTTTTTCGTGTTCGAGTCAGAGAGTAAGGCACTTAATTGGTTCGCTGATTTTGGCTGCTGAGTTGTGCAGAGTAGAAAGTGCCTAAGATTCGAAATGTCATCGAACTGTCACGCACTACGGGGAGTTTTCAGAATTAAGAATAGAGATATTAATCTAGCCTCTGCATCGATTTCAACCATTTACCTCAGTTGGTATAATTTTTATGCTCTTTTTTTCATTTACTTAATTCTGTTATTTATTTTCATAACTGGTTGTTTAGTTGATTTGGAATTTAGGTTCTAACAATCTTAATTCTGAAAAATAAATTTTACATATAACCCTCATTACTGATCAATCTGGTATTGTTGTTCATAATAGAATTAGTAGTAAAAATTTATCTAAATTGTTTAAAGTCTCTCGTTGCTAAAATTCATCAACATAGCATTGAAATATTAACATTGTAACGTAGTAACAATTTACGTTCCAACATTATAGCATTATTTAATTCTAAATTAATTTTAATTATAATTATTTATGAATTTCGTAATGTTCTTTCAATTAATGACAATTAATTTGGTCACTTTTTCAAAATATAACTATTAAAATTATAATTCTAATTAAGGGAGTAATAATTCAGATTAGTTCGTAACGTTCTAATCTACTGAATTTCGTAATGAATTTTTGAATTAAGGACAATAATTATGATTAATTATTACTAGATTACTGAAATTTTCAAAACTTGAAACTTGGAAATTGATATTTCAACATTTGTATTTTAAAATTGTGGAATTTTTTTAATAACATTTTAAAGCAAAATTTATCGAATAAGCAACTAAAACTCTCTCTAACGAGACTAGCGATTTTAAGGAGAAATTGTATCCCTTCACAAGCCTTTCCTGGGAATTTTAAGGAAAATCTATAAAAGTGTTTTAAATCTGTTCTAAAACCATTAATAATTTGTTTAATTGTTTGAAAAAATATATGTGAAAATGGCAAATGAGAATGTCAATACTGGAAACCTTGGTGAGTCGACGCCCCAAATTCAGTTTGGGAGTGGTCTACCACCAGTAGATTTGCTAGTAGGCTAATCCCCGGTAGTTTAGCCCAAGGTTGTCAGACCTACAGTGGAGAAATATGTTCATCAAATTAGGTATTTGATGTTGGCATTGCCAAATGCTCAACAGGCTAGAATTTTGCCCGAAAAGTTTGATGGAACGAGATTCAAGACGTGGAGTCAAAATACACACTTCTTCTTAGCCACGCTGAATCTGGACAAGTATCTCCAGGAAGACAAATCTGTCATTTCTCTGGATAACACTGATGTGTACTCCCAGACAAACCTGGACAATTGGATTCAAGGAGACTATATGAGCAAGGGCTACATAACAATACGAATGATTGACTCATTGTACAATGTGTACATTACTGGAAAAAAATGAGCAAAGGTTTGTGGTTGGCCTTGCACAAGAAATAATAGTCTGAAGATGTGGGCAAAAAGAAGCATGCAGTGTCAACTACAAAATGGTAGACTCAAGGCCGATCATGGAGAAGGTTGAAGAGCTGCAACTTATAACCCATGAGGTTATTGTGGAAGGCATGAACATCTGTAAAACCTTTCAAGTAGGTTCCTTTTATGAGAAACTTCCTCCAAAGTGGGAGAACTTCAAGCATTATCTGTTGCACAAACAGAAGGGAATGAAAGTCGAGGACTTGATTGTCAAGCTTCGAATTGAATCAACCAACCGAAAGACCGATGGGGTGCAGTCTGAGCAGAAAATAAATCTGGCAGAGCATAAGAGGGAGAAAATAAAGTTTCAACCCCAAAACTCGGGCAGCTTCAAGAATAAACCTGCCAAGAAGTTAAGCGGTAAATTCCACAAGTGTCACATGACTGGGCACATGGTTGACGAATGTTGCAGCAAGGTCACCTGAGGAAGGGAAAGGTTGTAGCTAACCTAAGTGAATGACATCTCTCGAATTAAGATCTGTGTGCTGTGATGACTGAAGTAAACATGGTTAGGAGTAATCCAAAGAAGTGGTGGTGTGATACAGGTGCCATCAGACACAGTTGCTCAGATAGGGGTAGGTTCGTAACATATCAGAAAAGCAAGACTGAAGAGAAAATCTTCACGGGAAATTCTGCCACTTTAACAAATGAAGGTCAAGGGAAGGTTGTGCTGAAGATAACTTCTAAAAAGGGGCTGACACTCAACAATGTCCTTTATGTGCCAGACATTCGCAACAATATGTTTTCGGGCACTCTCCTCTCCAAGAAGGGGTTTATGATCAAACTCATGTCTCACATGTTAGTCATGTCTAAGAATGGGGTGTATGTGGGAAAAAGGGTATGTGAAGGATGGTCTGGTCAAAATGAATGAATGACAATCATCTCAAAAACTGATGTACCTGAGTCTTTAATGAATAAGAATAATTATTTTGCTTATATCGTGGAGTCTTTTAACATCTGGCATGAAAGATTGGGACATGTGAATTATAAATTTATTAATATACCAATGAGCATGAACCTGATTCCAAAATGCAAAACAAGTAAAGAAAAATGTGAAGTCTGCGTACAAGTAAAACTCACGAAAACACCATCCCCACATGTGGAGAGGACAACCGAACCTCTAGGCTTAATTCACACATATCTATGTGATTTAAAGTTTGTATAAACTAGAGGAGGGAAAAAGTATTTTGTGACTTTCATAGATGATTGCACAAAATACTGCCTATTTGTACAAAATATTTCTATTTGTATCTATTATGCAGCAAAGATAAAGCTTTTGAAAAGTTCAAAGAGTACAAGTTGGACGTTGAGAGCCAACTTAGTAAAATAATTAAAATTCTCTGAAGTGATAGGGAAGGTGAGTATAATGAACCATTTAATGCATTCTGTAGAAGTTACGGTATTGTTCATCAAACTACCGCTCCCCACTCACCTGAATGTAACTGAGTCGTGGAACAAAAGAACCAAACTTTCAAAGAGATGATGAATACAATGTTGTAAGAATCTAGGTTATCCCAGCACATGTGGAGGAGGAGGCTATAATAACCTCCAACTACATTCTCAACAATATACGGCATAAGGTGACTGGAAAGATGCTTCATGAGTTATGAAAAGGTAATGTACCTTCGTACAAATATTTTGAAAGTGTGGGGGTGACTAGCAAAAGTGGCAGTGCCACCTCCAAAAAAGGTTACAATTGGACCTAAAACTGTTGACTGTATTTTCATCGGGTATGCACACTATAGTAGTGCTTATCGATTCTTGGTTTACAAATATGAAGTACTAGATATACATGAAAATATGGTAATGGAATCAAGAAATGCATCCTTCTTCAAAAATGTGTTCCCATGGAAGGACAAAGTAAGTCATAAACAGGCTCGTGAAGAAAGAAAAACATGTACGTCTGGTCAAAAAACAAAAGAGGGCAATGATGAAAGTAGCAAGAGAGCTAAACAAGAGAAATCATTTGGTTATGATTTTGAGATGGATTATCTATTAGAAAATGACCCTAGAACATTTATGGAAGTCTACATCGGATGAACCTTCGTGGAATGAAGCAGTGAACAATGAAATTGACTCCATTATGCAAAACCATACATTGGAGTTAACAGATTTTCCATCAGGCTCAAAAGCTCCGGGGAGCAAGTGGATTTTCAAAAGAAAATACAAAACAAATGGCTCAATAGAGAAGTACAAGGCTAGGCCCGTGGTGCAAGGATTTAGGAAAAAAGAAGGCTAGGATTTCTTTGACAGCTATTCTCCGGATACGAGAATAACTTCAATTAGAATGTTAATAGTAATCGCGGCTATACGCAATCTAGAAATGCATCAAATGGATGTAAAAATAGCTTTTCTAAATGGAGAGTTTGAAGAGGAAATTTATATGAAACAACCTGAGGGTTATGTCGTCCCTGGACAAGAACACAAAGTGTGTATACTTGTGAAATTCCAATGTGGGTTAAAATAAACACATAAACAGTGGTACGAAAAATTTGACACTGTAATGATGTCAAATGGTTTTAAAATAAATGAATGTGACAGGTGCATCTATTCCAAAGATACTCTAAATGGATACATTTTGTTGTGCCTATATGTGGATGACATGCTAATCATAGGTAGAAATAAAGATAAACAAACCAAGGAATTTCTTAAAAGAAAGTTTGACATGATGTGAAGATACTCTGAATGAATAGTCTTGTCACAAGGACATTACGCAGAGAATGTACTTGATAGATTCAAGGACAATTTAAGTGGGATAGCTAAAATTCCTGAGGAACCTCATTTCAAGATGATGAAAAACTCAGGTTATGGGATATTACATTTGGAATATGCCCGAATGATCGGGAGTCTTATGCATTTGACAAATTGTACAAGACCCGATTTAGCACACGCTGTCAATGTATTGAGTCATTATTCAAGCAATCTAGGACATACTCACTGGAAAGGTATAACTAGAGTTTTGAACTATTTGAAACATACTCGAAGTTATGGGACGCACTATGGACAATACCCAACAGTTCTAGAAGGTTATAGCGATGCTAACTGGATATCAGATTTAAAAAGCCAAAATCCACAAGTTGGTACATATTTACGCTTGGTGGTGCAACTTTATCACGGGAATCCTCAAAACAAACGCTGTTTGCTAGATCCGCAATGGAATCTGAGTTCATTGCTTTAGAAAGAAGAGTGACTTCAGAACTTTATGGAGGATATTCCACTATGGGAAAAAACCAGTGCCAACATTAAGTGTAGAAAGTGATGGTCAATCGACTATACTTCAGGCACTGAGTTCGATATACAATGGTAAATCACATCACATAAGAAGAGGACATAAAACCATAAGAGAATTGATCTCAACAGGTGTGATGCAAATAGATTACATAAAATCAGTAACAACCTAGTGGATCCAATTACCAAAGGTCTGTCATGAGATCAAGTTGTTGAGTCATCAAGAGGAATGCGTTTAAAGCCTATGACTACAGAGGATACATGATGGAAATTCTACCTAAGTGATTGGAGATCCCAAGAAATAGGTTCAAGGGGCAAACAAAATCAAGTTGAACGAATGAAAGCACTTTGAGATTTCAATCTCTTCCCAATACCTATGATGAAGAAAAAAGTGCTACCTGTGCAAGTTAAGGTTAAACTTGGTTTTTAGTGATTCCATAACTTTGAAATAAAGTGGGGTATTATAGGATACCCTTTATGATCAATCACCTTATGAGTGTGAAATGGGGCCATTTGTAGGAGAATTAGGAGAGGCTGAATTCTCCAAGTTCACTCATGAATAACTAAGGATGTTCATGGCCAAAATGAACACAGTCAGAGAACCTAGTTCTGTGAGAAGATGAAATTGAATGACAGTCATTTTCTATATTTACACAAAAGCCCGAGTGGTTTAAGACATCATGTTCACTAACTCATTGAGTAAATCTGATAACTATTTACGATGAGTGGTTCAAGGTTGAGAAACGCTACCTTTCCAAATACAGTGATTCTTTGCTCTTACTCTCAAAAGTCCACATGTCTAGAAAAGACATGTGTAATTGGAGTCATTTATATTCATGTGGGGGATTGTTGGAACCCAATTTTCCAAACAAGATTCCGGTAGGCTCCAGCCACTGTTTGCACCGGAATAAGGGAGCATTGACTTCGTCTCCGCGAGTACTATATTGTAGTATGCTCAAACATTAAATTTGGATTCCGATTGAATGAGAAATAATGGCTCAAAATGGATTAATTAAAGAGTAATATTTTGGGTTTGTGGTATATTCGGAATACCACATTGGAAATGGGAAGGAAATATGGCTTGTACAAATGCTAGTGTGAAACCACTAGGAATATCAACTAGTAGTTTTGGAGACCTTGAATCAAGACCACGCACACACATTTAGGTTTAGTTTGGATCAGATTGGGATGGGTCAGGTCGGTCTCGGACCTCGGGCCTCGGGTTCTTGGAAATGTTCGGTTCAGGGCGTGAATTACTCTCTTCTGAATCGAAGAGGCGTTGATTGCTCCAAGCGGCTCATTCTAACACACCAAGAATATAATCCTCCTTTCCTATCCTTCCTTTGTTCTTCGCGTTCTTCGCGTTCTTTGTGTTTGAGTTTTAGAGTAAGACACTGAATTGGTTCACCAATTTCTGTTTTTGAGTTGTTCAGAGTAGAAGGTGTAGCAGTTGTATCTAGGGATTTGGAACGCCATCGAGCCGTCACACACTATTGGGCATTTTCAGAACTAAGGACAGAGATATTAATTTTGCCTCTGCATCAATTTTAACCATTTACCTCAGTTGGTATAATTTCTCTGCTCCATTTTTATTTACTTAATTCTTTTATTTATTTTCATAATTGATTGTTTAGTTAATTTGGAATTTAGGTTCTAACATAAGCCACTCGTAGCTTGATAGTAGCAACCAAATCTCTAACAAAATGGTAGTTAGTATCAATGTGTTTTGCTCGTTTTTGAGCCACTGGATTCTGAGCCAAGAAGATCAGACTGCTGTTATCACACAATAGGAGCGGGGATCAAAAGAGCAGGACCCAAAAATCTTGCAGAAGATGACTTAGCCAAATAACCTCAAAGGCACTATTAGCCAATGCTCTATACCCGGACTCAATGTTTAAGCGAGAAACAATGGGTTGTTCATGGAACTCCAAGAGACAAGATTTTCGCCTACAAAGACATCATACCCATAAATGGAACAACGAGTCTCAAGACAACGGGCTCAATCAGCATCAGGGTAAACCAAAACATTAGGAGTGCTGGCAGACCCGAATGCATGGCAAAGTGCAGAGTACCACGACCATGTCAAAAAAAATTGAGTAACCACTGCAAAGTAATCATCTCGAGGGTCCTGAAGGTACTGACTGGTAGAATTAACTAGAAAGGCTAAGTCTAGATAAGTGATGGTCAGATACTGAAGAACCCTCACCAGAGAATAAAGAGTCGAATTTGAGAACAGAGGACTGGAGTTCCTATGTAGTTGCGAGTTTGGAAAAAAGGAGTGGAAACCGAAGTAGCATCAGATATCCTAGCACGAGTACGAGTATCGCAAACATACTTTGCTTGACCAAGAAGAAAACCCAAGGAAATAGTGGATACTTCGAGGCTAAGCAAGTAACACTAGTAGAGAAAGCTCCATCCCAGGTCACTTTTTTCATTTTAAAGACGGTTCAAAATTAATTAAAAGCGGTGCCGCCTTTAATGACAATTGATTAAAGACTGTTCTTTTTGTAGAACAACATTTAATTTAGGTCCGGAAGCACTTCGAGTTTGAAAGTGCTATCCCAAGTCACCTTTTTATTTTAAAGATGGTTATGCATTAGAATCACATTTAATGAGCTCATTTTTTGGCCCAAATTGAACCCAGACTGGGCACCTCTCATACTTAGCTGAAAAATAGAAACCCCTATTTTTTAGTTCCCCCTCCTTCACCCTTTTACCCCTCCAAGTGTCTTCACTTCTATCTTCCACCCACCGCCGCCTCACCCCCATTTGCTGCCTCACTCCACTGTCACCTCTCCCCCTTCCGCCGCTCCAGCCCCGCCTCTGTCGCTTCATCCCGAGTCCTGCCTCCAACGCTCTATCCCCATTTTTGCCACTCCATACCTGCCTTCGCCTCTCCGGCCCCGACACTCTTTGCTCTAGCCCCACCTCCAGCCGCGACGCTCGCCCCACCTTCGCCTCTCCATCCCCGTTGCTCACCGCTCCCCACCTCCACCTCTCTAGCTCCTGCCTTCACCGCTCCATCTCGATTAGGGTTTGTAGATCAGTGTTTCTGTTTGTTAAGGGTTTGTATATCTCCCGCCTCTCGATTAGGGTTTGTATATCTCCCGCATTCATTGCTGTTATTAGATCTGTGATGCTTCGCTGCTAGAAACTTCAAGTTTTCGGCAACTATTTTTTTGGAAGGTCAGAAATAGGTTCCGAAATATTTCAGATCCTATTAAAGGCGGGTTTTCAATCAAAGGTGGAACCAGAGAAAGCACTTTGAAATAGACTTTTTATTAATGGTCCGATACTATTGTAATGAGGGCATATATGGAAGATTTCTCATAAACTGTAGTTCCCTTTTCCGTTGTACTTTAAATTGTGGTCTTATGTATTGGCATCTTCATCATGATTAAGATGTTGTCATTAATATTATATTAACCTAATATTTTTATATTTATTGAAGAATTTTTTAAATATGTTTATCAAATAGTTGGTAGATCTTTATATTCTTTTCCCTTATAGTCAAATAAATATCTAGCCAGGCACAACAAAGAGCAATAAAACGTTAAATTTATCATATTCAAACTTAATCTGAGTGTTTGGTTTATTGATAGAAATTGAAACTATATGTATAATACTCCCTCAATCCCAAGATTAATGGCACTTTTTTACGGTATTCAATAACCATATTTCATCGTTAATATTTTCTAGTTACATATGATAATTTTGCATAGAAAATTAATATTTAAAAAATAAAAATTAAGATGAATCTAACAAGATCCTAGATGACAATTGAGATTACATTTATAGTTTGAAAAAAATATAAAATAAGAGAAAGTATCATGTTTGACTGATTAACTGTTAGATAATCATGAATAACTTCATTTCAATGATTTTTAGAGTCAAATTATAATTACTTATACATTACTATATTTTTAAAAGTTTTTTCAAAGTTATAACGAATCTCATTGCTATAAATAAAAATAAACATCAAATCACCTTGTTAGTTACATCAATCATAAAATAACCCCATCTAACAAGACTTTATGATTAAAAAAATCAGAAACTTTGAATTTAAATACTTCTAACTAAAATAGGGTATCAGAATAAGTCAAGTTTTCCATCTCATTACATCATGTACAATAGTAAAACCACTCCCACCCCACTCTTGTGGTTTTACTTCACTAAATAATCAATTCATCTCCTCCACCTCAACAATTCAAACAACAGCTAAATCACTCTATTTTTTTCTCCACAATGGTTCAAACCACTTAGAAACCACTTCATGGACCCCACTTGATTGTCTCTATCATACTCATTAATTCTACCTTTAATAATTAATTCATATAAATTTACCTAACAAAATAATTTAAATGTGAAATTTGATAATACAATTTTACTCTCTTTATTATTTATGAATCACACTTAATTTTTCCTATCCTATTTATTAATTTTATCTTTAGTATTTAATTTAAATAAATTTGACAATTCAAAATAAAT